>VXBL01006366.1:418501-434993 GCA_013400195.1 Aramus guarauna
CGCCAGCAGCACAGACTGTTGGAAAACCTCTTGCCAGCAATGGCTACATTCTTGGAAAAGGCTCTCTTCCAGCAGCGTTAAATTTCCTCCAAGGGGAACCTCTAGCGATGTGAACTTTTAGAAGAGGGACACACTCGATAAGGTGAAGAGGAAATAACGTGGGGGAAAACCTCACTGCTTTGCAATGGGGACAAGTTGCTTACAAACACGCTAACTCTGTAATTTCTATAATTTCTATAATTTCTATAAAATCTGTAATTTCATTTGAGGCTATAATTTACACAGATCTTCAGCCTTTAGTTCTCAGCTGGACTTACTCCATACAAACAAATTATAACTATTCAAAGGCAAACACTGAATAAGGCATCAAGCCGGGCATATGTGCTACTTTTAAACAAAAGAAATGTAGCCTTTAGATAAATAGATAAATAAGTAGCTAAATAGAAAGAAAGAAAGACGGGCAGATGATTTCGATAGGCAGACAAAGATCTCTGCAGAGGGAATTCTTTTCCCTTTGTAGCACGATCATTTAGCACCATCTTGACTTGACAGGACGGGTGTTACATTATGGTTCCAAATTCACCCCTCTTTTTGGCTTTCTTTATTGCAAAACGTGGAGAAAAAAATTGCAAAACGAGACAGAAGAATTTCTCCTAACAGCGTTTGACTCAATAATAGCTGTAATAACACGACACGCTGTCAAAGGAAACCATCGCATTCCTATACAAAGCCACACAGCGCCTGAAGGGATATGCCCACATGTCTGCCGCTTTCCTATTAGTGCCCTAGAGCTATCCAAGCAAGCTGCCAGCAAAGGCTCTAACTATATTTGATTAGTTTCAGGCCTTCATTTTTAGCGAGTCATCACCCTCTTAACGGCAGATGATGCCCTCTAGTTGGAATCAATGTGAGTGACCAGCTCACAATAGGACGGATTAATGATGAAAAATGTGTAGTCAGCCTGGAGGGCTTTGGACATTTATCACCCACTGGGCCTGCGGAGCGATGGGCTGCCCCTGACTCATCAGGACAACACCCACCCTGCATTAAGGAGCGGGCGCCTGCCCCGCGATCCCAGCTTAATGAGCTGAGAGGAGGAGGCCGAGGAGGCCGGAGCACAACGCTCTTACGGCATTCGTATCGTGTGGTTAAACACAATCTGACATGTCTTCCCTTCTTAGCACTGGTCTTGCAGTGTCCAGCAGCTACAGTGAATCTTTTCAACTACAAAATATTCCTAAAGTCACAGTTGGAAAGCAGAGAGTTTCTTATTCAGATAGAAAACCCAGACAATAAGCTGTGTGCAAAACCGTGCTGCAAAATTTCCCTTTGCTAATTCATCCAAGGGAAGTAACTTTTTGACAGGTGAGTGAAATCTCATTACAATTTCATCAACATAATGAAAGGTGGGCAAGTAGATTTTGTGTCTGGTTCATAAATATTCATGTCAATTTTACATAGCAGAGGAGTATCTCATTAAAATAACGGAACCTGCATCATACCTTATAAACGTCTTTCTCTAAGCTTCTGATGTTACGAAGGGCTGTCTATGGTACGCAATAGCATAACTCACATTAAAATAAAGATGCGTGCTGAAGCTCCAGTCGCCATGTGGATGCTGCCTCAAAAGTTTTCTTTTCAGTTGTCACACAAGGTAAAGAGCATACAAAGGGCGGTGGGATTTATGAACACAGTAGGTACAAACCATAGAGGTGCACGCAAAACGCGTGCGTTTTCAGAGACATAGCATCACAGGGAAATGAAACACTGCCAAAATATATACATCAGAAGCTTCAGCTAGAGACCCAATTAGGAAGAATAACCATATGCTGAACTTTAAAAGATTAAATCATAGATGTGAAATTAAGCAGGGGGTGGATGGGTAATGTTCTAGTATGTAAAACCAGACTTAACCATGTGGTTAAATGCTTTCCTGTTGAGGCCTGATACATCTCTATTCATTCTGCATCGATTTATTTTCACAACATGCAGAGAATGTTCTGTCAAAAAAAAAAAAAAATTAACAAAACGGACTTGTTAGCACAACTAACAAGCTTGCTCAAGGCTCATCTCATTTTTACAAGGAAATCATGGCTCCATTCTCTAGTAAGAAAACCTAAGCATAACCATATGGGATTTCTTTGAAAATTCATAACTTTAAGGGAACATACAGCCTTGGGAAAACAAAGCAAGGTTTCCCGGTAAGGAATTTACCATCCATTCAGACAATTTTCAGTGCCTGACAGGAAAACAAAATTATCTCAATCGACTTTTTAATAAAAAAGGTATATTTAAAAATGATACAAAAGCCTGCACATTAAATATGAAATGTCTGTAATCTTGCTTTCCATGGCAATCAGATCTGATGAAGTGCTTTGGTTTGGCAAATGTCCTAAAGACCCTAGAAACACAGTCATTATGTTTTGAATATTTCAAGAAGATCTCTTCATCTTTAATGAAGTTATTTTCTCTGCTACTACGGGAGATACAGTAAATTCCTAAATCATGAATTAAGGTTCAAATTGCTAATCATGCTTATTTTTAAAAAGTGACTTGCAAGATTAGGAACATTATTAAATTACAAAAGAGCTCGTTCCACCTAACATCATCAAAATCTTTAATAGCTACCTTAAACCTCCTCTACTATTCATGGCAGTCTTTCTCATGACAGCCATTCTAAATACAAAAATGAGAGAGCCATGCCCATTGCTTTGGTTTAAATTGCAGCCTTACCTCATGCCAAACAAGGAGCAACTTCACCCCATGCTGCAATGGGATCAGACCTGGGATCAGATCAGGCTCATTTCAACAATCGCTTTCTCTAGGCCTCCCCTTCCAGGACAGCCACACCTTGATGTGCAAATATGAGAAGGGTCTTGTGTAGTACCTCCACACCACGGAAAACACATGCTGCGTGGGAAGGCTTTGGTAGATTCGATATACAAGAGTATAATTCCTAACAAACTGTTACATCACCTCCAATCCAACGGTCCTGGTAAATCATCCTTTTTATTTAGCTCACTGCGCATTTTAAAATGAAGAATAATCATCTTCAAAATTAATGCAGGCATCAATTCTGCGTGGAACATATAAGCTAAAATATTTTAAAATTATTAATTCATAAAAGAGGAAACAGAATAAATTTACTGAAAAATTAAATGCACCAACTAAAATTTTCTCTCCTCTGTCCATTTCTGATTGAATTTAGTGTTCATTTCATACTATAAAATTTGTTCTCAAGTATTACACAATAAATTTAGCAAAGCGTACATCATCTGTGAAAATTCCCAAATTTTTTGTTCAACTCATTGCTAAGGTCATTAGCATCATCTCCATTTAAGCAAAGATCTTAGTCATTTCCGTGGCTGTGCTTTGAATCATCAGGTCATCACCTTTCAAAAAGGGAATGTCATTTATAACTTTTACTGTCTCCATTTAGCACATTTTACCAGCCTTACTGATATCACACTGCAAGAAATTTAAAGCTCTACTGTAATTCCTATTATCAAGAAGGAAGATTCTTAAAAAAAAAAACCCAGTTTTTCTGTTTGTTTCAAAAGCTCAGTATTAAAGTCTCACAGACAGAATTTTTGGGTTTGCTCGGGTACTTTTTCTTTTTCTTTGTTAACTGTAAAAGGAACTGGTCATTGCCGTGATCTCCTGAGATTCATCTGAGCATATGGAATTGTCAGAAACATGCAAAATTCCTGTGTTTCCATAACCAAGCTTTACAAATTTTCCTTATTCCTGGTTTCAGTTTATTTGGTCCACTTCTTCTTATTTTCCTTTGCCATGTAGTTACTCTGTAATCACACATGACTAATTAATAAAAAACCCAACAAAGCACTGATAATCTTTGATTTTACTGAGGACAAGATCATGACGGGGAGACAACAGTAGCGGGGCTGTGTATTAGTCTTTTGTCTCTGGAGGCCAACGTTCATGTCTGTCTGAGGTCATGAGTTAAGAGATTTGTGATCTCACCTTAATCCCTAGTGGACATTTAGCCACATCATAAACCAACTATACAATTAGCAATTGCTGCCGAAGTTGAGACCCAGGACTGAAATATGGTAGTTTACAAGTCAGGACTAAAGTGCATGAGCTGAACCATTTTGCAGTAATTGAGATGCTTTTTTTAATTCTATAGACTTTTTACGCTTATTACATAATTTTGTAAGGAAAGAAGCAAATAATACACTTCCTCAATAAAATCATCATCCAAATGTGTGAAATTATATTACAACTCTATTTCTTATCCAGAAATCAACATGGTAAAGTTGCCTTGCAAATGTTTTCATTTTCTGGAGCTCATCTTTTTTTTTTTTTCCAGTACTGTTACTTAAACTTCTGGCACTACTGACGTTAATAAAGGTAGCATCTTCCTTCAGTGTACACTTTACAATTAAAAAATATTTATTTTTTTTTTTAAATAGAAAGGGGTGAAGTGGTATGCACAATGCTGAAAACAGGGCATTTTTAGCTGAAAAGCACAATTTTGCTTTATGGCAAAGTACAATGGTTCTGATCAAAAACTGCTTTTTTGTTTTAGCTATTACAGTTTACACTGATTAAGTTTATTCCACTGTAAACTTGCTTATTTCTTCCCAGCGAAAGAATGATTTTGTCAACATTCTTATTCCCTGATCAAATGGTAGGGTTTTTTCTCCAGTAAAACTCCAAGTGTATTGAGGCTTAGTAGCACTATGTAAAGGGCATCCTTAATTAACATAACTACACCAGAAAAAGTGCTAGGACAAGTCTTGAATCTCAAATGAAAAGAATCAAGGCTTTGGATTTGTCAGCTCTGATGAAAGAACACTGGAGAAGAGCCCTGGGAAAGCACAAACCATGTTATGTAGTTTCTCATCACAAGTGGACCTCAGCCTGCAACATGGCCGGACTCAGCCAAGTGAAAGATGCACGATGGCCAGGAGGGTCAGTTCTGGCAAGGGACCTGAAAATGAGTTGTGGCTGCAGAAATAGACCGGAGATGCTGAGAGAACAGAGGAGAAATAAGGAAGAGCCTATGCTTTTTCCAAGGATGAAAGCAACTGTTGCATTAGGACTGTAGTGACAGGACAAGGGGGAATGGCTTTAAGCTGAAGGAGGATAGATTAAGATCAGATGTTAGAAAGAAATTCTTCACTGTTAGAGTGGTGAGGCACTGGAACAGGTTGCTCAGAGAAGTTGTGGCTGCCCCCTCCCTGGCAGTGTTCAAGGCCAGGTTGGATGGGGCGTTGGGCAGCCTGGTCTAGGGGAGGGTGTCCCTGCCCATGGCAGGGGGGGTTGGAACTAGGTGGTCTTTGAGGTCCCTTCCAACTCAAACCATTCTATGATATTGTTTTCTCTCATACTGAAAAGAAAAAAAATAATCTTATCTGGTTTAGCATATGGGACCATGAATCCAGATACGTCCCACATTATTGCTTTCATTCTAACTCCTTCTTTTCCCATTTTTTTCTTCATACATATTCTAATTATCAAGGTTACAACTCTATGAACAGTGTCAAGTTGACCCGCACAAAAAAGAAATGTGCTTTCTAGAAAAGAGCGCTGAAGATTAACTAAAGGTTGTAACTCTCCACCTAACCTATACTTGTTTCAAGAATAAAAATGAAATTTATTCCTCATCTCACCTACACCTACCAATGAGGTAAGGGATAAGCACCATAGTTATGTGTCTCTGCAAAGAATACATCCTTTGCTTCCAACTTAAAAGGGGATTTTTTTTCCCCATCCTTCACAAAGGGCCTGAAACATTTCTAAAATTAACTTTTCCCTAGAGCAGGCAAAGAAGAGCTGTTCTCATTCACAATAAGAGCTATCTTTTCCAGGAGATCAATATATCTGAGGAATGAAGCACTACTTTTCTGACAATAAATACCATACACCTCTGAGCAGGACCACCTTATAGCTTCCGGATGTTTGCAGGAGAATGGATATGCCAGAAACAGTGGCAAAATAAAATTAACCGCTTGTTGTCAATCCTCTCTTATCCCTCCTCAACTTACCCCTGCAGCACAGTGTCTACGTAACTGCTGGAAACAGACATGACCGTTTCTGGGAAAAAGCGAAAATTGTCTTCTGTCTCCCACGATTCCTTCCAATAGGTTTCAGGTGGGTCAAAGACCAGAGCGTGTCTGGCAATAACACCCCTTCTTTCTATTCAGATTTGTGCCCCTTGTGGGTGGCATTGTGTGCTATAGCAAACGTAGCAGCGCATACCTGCTGCACTCTGAGTAGAAATTATGACAGTCTGTCTGAGAAGTAGACAGACTTCTTCCCACCCCCACCTCCGGATGAATTGTGAGATAAAAGCTTAAAGAAAAAAAAAAAAAGGAGGCTAGTAGGTCAGTTTTTGTGTACTTCGCTTTCAGAATGATTATCCTTGTCTTAAGAAATTTCTGGTTGAATAAGCTACAAATCACAGCTCTATAAGGGAAGCATTGTATGGCTGGGTAGTCACGCTCCTTAACATGTAACTTCACCTGCTACAAATGCAACATAAAGTAGCTTTCAGAGCTATACAATGAGATCCTTTCTCCAGTCTCTAGGATACCTCATCCATTTTAAGTATCATAAAAGTGCATCTGTGCTAAATTACTAAACTTTTGCATTTATACTACGTCTTTAGAAACGTGTAAAGTGTTTTCTATAATATAAATGAAAGGTAACAGCTTAGAGCTCCTTTATGCAAGTTTTGTATTTCATGGTCTGATTTTGTTACAAAACTGTTTTGGAAAGATTGTGAGGAACAGTTGGCAAAATAGACAAATCAATTATAACTTTGAATATATATTCTTATATTCAAAATACTTGGAGTCACCAGCCCTTGAAAACATGTTGTGCCTACTGGGAGAACATATTTGAACTATTAATTATAGCTATTTTATAACAAACAAGTAAGTAAATCAAGAAATGGAGAAGCAAAATCCTGAAAAATTCACACTGCGTAGAATAATTTTGCATTTTCTTATGACAGTTATTGGCTTTCTGAAACAATTTGCACATCCAGCAAGAAATAATAGTGACAAGCAGCCCTGAAGCCTTGTAGTAAGAGAAGGAAACAGCCTCTGAGCAACCTTTTTCTGTGCATAAGGTCACTTGCTGATGTAATAGCAAAGACCATGGAATTACTTGCAGCAACAGTAATACTGGTACCTCTTTTTGCTGCTGGTCTATGAGATCTAAAAAAAAATATATAAAAAAAAAATGGAGAAAATATCTATAGCTAAGATGGATTTCTGAAGCCGTGAAAAGTACCAAATGCAAAGCCCAAGGCTTGCAATACAGCCACACCTCCCTTTTCACAGCTCCTCAGAAAAATATTAACATGAATTGTATGGGATTATTTTATTATTTTTTTACATACTGTTGATAAGATCAATTATGTGAAAAGCTGTCTTGCAATGGGACCCTGTGTCTGCCAGGGCTTTGAAGAAGCACTGCCTGCATTTTTATTTTCTTCTTACAGAAACCTCGGTGAAAATACCAAGAGGGCTTATAAAACCAAAGTCCAAGTTTCATTGGATTTGATACCAGAACAGGTAATTTTTAAAAACCAGCAAAAACTTGATGACTAAGTAAGCAGGCTAGACATACAGGAGGTTTCAAGCAGTGTCCCCTATCAAATGTGCCTTTACCAGCAGGTCATTTTCTTTATGTTTGCCCTGCATCCACACTCAATGACTGCCTGAGTTGCAGTAAACTCTACACCTAGCAGTAGGGCAAACCCTTTTTAGACAGCCTTTTGGTGTCCATGACTCCTGAGATCCGGCCTTACGCCACCATCCTGAGGTCCTGGCCTTTCACTTGCTGCCTCTCTGCTGCCCATCAGGCACCCAACATCCTTCTCCCTCTCTCCTCTCAGACCTCCTGCAGCACGTTTTTGGGAAGGAGCAACAGCCCCTTATCTAGAAAGCTGCCACACAGGGCAATGGCATAGTAGCCGGGACAAAGCAAACAAGGAACCTTCCTCCACGCCGCTCACTCACCAACTACTAAAATTCTTCACATCTGCCACAGCTTTGTTTGGAAGGCTTTCGATTTTAATGTGGACATTGGCCAAAGTGCCATTGGATTGATCATCCTGACCGAGAGTCCCCAGGGAAGAAGTGCACATGGAGTTTGAGGGCTGTGAAGGCAGCAGCTCCAGACCACATGAGTGCCCGAGAGGGTGGCCATGTTGGCAAGAGAGGTGTCCTGCCAGCTCAATGTTGGAGATGCACTTGCTGCCAGCTGTGTCGCTTTCAGTCAGTTGTCTCCATCTGCACAACTTCAGCCTGGGGAAAATAAATGTAAGGGCACTTGTGGCTAAGTTGTCTTTTGAGAAGACTAAGTGTCCTGGATAGGAAAGCATGAAAATCTTTTTCACCAGAGGAAGCTCTAAATCACATCAAGTGCAAGGGATCCAACACAATTAAATGTGAAATCACTGGCAACAAATCCTACATAGTTCAGTGGGGCCAAGATTTTTTCTAGAGACAGAAATGAATAATAGTAAAAGTAGTAGTAGGAGGAGTAGTAGTACTAGTCATAATAGTAAGTAGTTAAATATTCTTGACTTTTTATGGTCAAAGATAATAAAAGCAACCAGTAACATTCAAAGAGTGCAGAGCAAGAGATGCTCAGTACTGCTACCCACTCTGATATCTTGAATATCCAGACTGCTAAACTTTATCTTTTTTTTTTCTTCTTCTTCTTTTTCTTTCTCTTTTCAATGGAAGTATCCAAAGGTATGATAATTAGGCATAGTTAAAAGAGTTAAAAAGCTCATGTGGACACACTTAACAAAGTTAAGTGGCACATTGAACAAAGTTTATTTGGACTTGAGAGAAGTGATTACACATAAATTAACCTAAATCTACACAAGAGAACTATGCCTCCAGAGGATCCACATTGAGATGCAGCAGGTAAAATTAAAATCACTGAAAAAATTTATGGGTAGACAAGGTATTATGGCTTGGACACACAAGAATTTATGACAAAGGTATATGTTATACTACCTTAGCAGGTGTTCTTAAGTATGATTTTAAACTTTTGCAACAGTGATTTACATTCATTTAATTTTAGATAGTCTGATATCTTCTTACACTGAAAAGTCTTTAAAACAGCTACGATGTCTTACTGTAGCTTATGACAAGCAATCTAGCTCACAATTTTACTAGCCAAACCCTTTTATTCTAAATATACTATCTTCATGTTGGCCTCATTAAGGTCATTGACAATCCACAATATCGTTATTTATTGTTTTTCATTAAAGTTTTATTTATTATTACTGTAAATTCTACAGACCTCTTACTTAACGAAATCTTACAGACTCCAGTAGGAATTCATTCTGCAACAAAGTACTACAATGACATGGAGCAGCTTCTCTCTTTTCAAGCAAATCAAGTTAGTGATGTAATTTCATCTTCAGCATTATATTGCCTCACATTTTTTGGGGGACGTGTTCACAGAAAGGCGTGATTCCAAAATGTCATTCTGTGCATGAAAGAAAATTATATCACACATTCATGATCAGCGGAAGTCAGAAGTATGTTTCCAACACCAGTGGCTCTAACTGCTTATTATTAATCCCATAGTTGAGCTTGACAGG
Source organism: Aramus guarauna (assembly GCA_013400195.1). Classification (NCBI taxonomy): domain Eukaryota; kingdom Metazoa; phylum Chordata; class Aves; order Gruiformes; family Aramidae; genus Aramus; species Aramus guarauna. The sequence goes on from VXBL01006366.1 coordinate 428,103, forward strand.
GCGGGTGGGGAATAAAAATTTGGACAGTTTTGACAATTAATCTTCAGTTGGCTTTTGGTCTTCCCAGTAAACTATAAAAGAATACAGTTATAGTGTAATATAGTTTCAATTTTAGTCCTTTGTGCACTCATTACAGCTAGAAACAAGTGCCATGCTAGAGGCTTTGCTATTTGAACTATATACTTAACTTTTAATTAAAGAAACTATTAAAATTGTGAATACAAAGTCACTCCATCTGCAGGCTCACTTCATACCAGTAAGTGTCTGCAGTATAGGGACTTCCAGGTGAACTATCTAGTTGACACTCTCAGTACAAAAGGCACGTTGCACAAATGTTAGAAGTCTTCCTTTGCGGATCATATTCTCAAACGGATTTTAAACAGTTAATGTGCTCCTAACTTTATATTCATTAGAATAATATGCGAGACTACCTTCATGCATCGTAAACAAAACAAATCATTATATAAAACTATTTATTAGAGCAGGGTCCTGGAGGGATTAAGAAAAAAGAACTCTTCAAAATATTGTACAACCATACATTTCCAGGTTTATGATTTAGTACTGTAACCAACATTACAAGCATCTCTGATAGCATTTTTATACTCTTTCACTTGAAAATTCTCCCAATGCAGTCATACTGGAGGTGATGATGACACAGGTCATTTTCCCTCCTCTATATCAAAAGGCTTCACTGGTGAACAACATGCAACAGTTCAGTATTTATTGACAAGGTATTTCAAATTAATATACTATAAAATCCAACAGATATTGAAACAAATATGCCAGCTGGTATGAATTATGTAAACTCATCACCAAAAAATTACTATGGGATGCATACAGGACAAGAACAAACTAGTATCACCAGTGAACACACTTCTTATACACTTAACTAGCTTTCAAGTGCACATTGATAGCTGGTTTTTGGGGATTTTTTTAGCCATTTAAGGAAATCAAAATCCTCACAGTTTTGAGTCTACAAAGCACTGAAAGAAAGCTAAATTGCTTGCCGATTTTAGATTTTGCAAAGTAGGCTGATGTAAGCTGTGCAGGGAGAAAAAAAATACACAGTTTACAATTAATGCCATTGTCTCTTCAGATGCAGGTGTGCTGTCCAGTAATATGGATGCCTCTAGAGTAATTATTCTTTGCACCGAACTTAACAAACAGGATCCTAATTACCTATAGGCATTCTGGGCACAGGGTTGTTTAGAAAGATTTAATACAGTTCGCTATCATAAGGTTGCGGGAAGTAGCCCTGTAAGAACACCAGTTATCTTCATATCATGAGTAAAGCCCCAGCCATACAAGATTAAAAGAAAATTGACAGTCCCTTTCCTAGAGATTGATACTGAGTAGTCACCTTTAGAGCGATTAGATTTGAAAGAGTATTTTATATGAATCTGAAGTTTTAGGAAGATTTCTTACTCTACAGATACTTGCAGAAGCTCACTAATCCTACTAATCTTTCTTCACGCAATCCACCACAAAAACCCAGTGTTTCAGATGTGCTTATTTACTGGGGAGAGGGGAAAGGGAGGAAAGTGCGAAGGCTGCACTTTCTGCTAACCCTGTCAATCCAGTCCAATCTGCAAGCTTCTAGTTTTGCAGCCCAAGGGGCATGAACACAGCTGTGCATCCTTTCCCTTAACCACAGCGTGGCCACATCCAGCCCAGTATCGCTGGAGTTCTTTCCTCGGCTGTGGTTTTCCTCATGGCCATCACCTCTGGAGGACTGACGAGTTTTCCCAAAGGAAATCCCATTGCACAGCTATTGCAATGTGGCTGGTTCTGTTCAGCTCCTGCCTCTAGAGCCGTCCTGCCCTGGGCTTTGATCTTTTCAGATCTCACAGGTTTGAGCAAGATCATGCCTCCCCTGTTTGGATGGGAGTCCTCCAAGGAAAACACAGGTGCACCAGGAAACAGTCTGATGATTCAAAGCTGACATAATCCCCTCCAAGGGAAAGATCCAAAGCCCATTAAAAACAGGGGATTTTTTTTTCCCCTATGAACTTCAACAGAGACTGACTCAGAGACAATGTGGTATTCAATCTACACCTCGAGGCTGGAGTGAGGCAGCACTGCATTTCTAGGAGCCCTGGGGTTTTTTTTATGAAGTCCTCTTGTTATTTAATACCTCATAGCATTTATTCTCAGGATCCAGACCAAATTCCAATTTACCAAATTCCATACTGCCTACCTAAATAATCTTCTATAGGTTCAATTTATTAAGTACACACATTTACTTCCCTTATAGGTGCTATTACAGAGTTATCTTTCACCTTGAAGGCAGCTGTATGTCAGTGGCAAGTGAATTTTAGTGACTAGTACGAGTATTTCATAAAATAAATGTTGTGAAAAATGGAAAAAAAAGCGCATGTGCTTTAATAATAAAACTGTCTAGTTATACATTTCTTCTCTACATTATTTACTGACCAGACTTTCAGATGAACTGGCAGGTTTTATTTAGTATGTATAACCCTTGATAAGTATATATTTGTTGAAACACAAGCAAGCGCATAGCTTAAATGTGAAAGACAGTTGAAGTTTCTTCCAGAAAAAAGCAGGATACTAACCAGAGTACACTATGGCAATGTGGTGATGGTACCAACTTTTAATCCACAAGCACAGACAATTTCTTCCAGTCTCTCCGGAAAATCATGAGAAATAAACACACACAAAACAGCAAAAGCAGAAAACGTCAGAAGCAGCATAAGGACACTAAGCTTAAGATGTTTATGACAAAAAATTGAGCTGAAATCTATTATGAGAAAAATATGACAGTCTCCTGCAGGACTTCAACTCTTCTCCTCTTTCCTATAGGCCCTATCAAAATACAGTTGATCAACTGTGCATGTAATTAATGATTAGCCATTCAATTGTCTTATTACAAGCATCAACTGCTGTAAAGTACATAAAAATGACCCAGTTGATAAAATGAAAAATCTTATACCAGCAAAGTACAGCAAGCTAGAAGAAAAAACTTCATCTAAACTGATGTTTTAGTCTGTGACTTTTGAGCATCAAGGAAATCAGTGGTCAATCACACATCACTCACGCTGACAGTGGCCTGCAAAGGTTAACAAAGACCAGTCACCCCTGCCCACCCTCAGTGGCACTTTATCAGGTGATGTTGCCAATCTTCTCCGAGTGCCCTACAGTCAGCGATCCCTTACTTTCTCCCAGACCACAGACACAGGCTTCTGAATACAACTTTATCTATCATTTACTCATGAGAAAACTCAGCCAGGGCAAGTTATCCATCCCCCTATGTGGCGTCACATCTCTTCACGTACACTCTCATATTATCACTCATTACAGCAGTCTTGGCCTAGAAGCCTGCCTCTAAGTCCAGTGCCAGCATGCAGGAGAGGTTTCAGGTGAAGTCCACCTCGACTGCTTTCAGGACTTTTGTACAATGCCCAGATTTTTACAGAGGATGATCACAGCAGGACGAAGAAGTTTCCCACGTGTGAGACAAAATCTGGGGAGACATTCTGTTTTGATTCTTCCCTTAAATCTATTTTGATAAATTATTCAGTGCTCAAGAACTGTTCTGGCTTAATTAATTTAATTAAATCATTACACTGAGCAGCCATAAGAGCCTGAATATATCTGCATGAGTTTAATATCCCCCACACTAGCTTAGGGATATTCTGTTTTGAGGAAAACATTACCCTCCAGCAAAACGGAGAACAGTATCACTGTTAATCTCACCAGCAGCGTGGCTTCTCCAGCCTTTAAATCTCCAAATTAGTCCTTTTCTGATTTAGTTCGTTCATAGCTCCAACCTATTCTCATGCCTCCGTCACAACCTAATTTTGTCTGCAAAAGTCTCTTCTCTTCAGTGGGACACTGTTTACTTCTAATCTCTCTCTTTATTCCTCTGTACCTTTTCATGACCTTTACACACAGCATAATAAATAAAATTAATCTGTGCATTAATAGTTTTAATAAAATTATTTTAGTAGAATCAATAGCCACAAGCTTTCATTACCTTAGCTGAAAGCGTTATGTGTGAGAAAAGGGTGTTTTCATTTGTTTGGGGTGTTCTTTTTGGTGTTAGGGGCTTTTTTGTTTTGTTTCGGTTTTGTTATCACTTTGGGAAACATAGTGAGGACTAAATTAAAAGGAAAAATGAGCAATCAGAAATTGTCAGGACAAATTACTTTTTAAGGAAAATAATCTGCTTCTGTTTTATAAGCATATGCATTTTTAGTAAGTCAGTTCAAAGCCTGACAAAATCAATGCTTTTTCTTCTCCCAGCTGACTCTAGTGGGCTGTGGCTCTAACGCTAATTTGAGGGTTTTCAAAGATGATTTCAGGTTTTAGACACCATCAGCCTGTTCAAGCTCCTCCTCTCCATGTTCACAAAACTTCTCTGTTGGTATCCAGCCAAGCAGGCCCAGCATATTTCAAGTTTCCCTCTGTCACAGCAGTGCTTTTTAGTCCCTGGCTTCTCTGGTGTATCACTGTGCATAGGCCCCCTCTTAGAGCTGGCCATCAATAGAAATAAGCTCATATACAACCCATCTACCAAGCTACCAGAACATTAGGGATGATGTCCAAACTTAGATGAGCCTCTACAGTAAATGGCAAATTAAATGCGATTTCTCCCCAAAATCCCATCTCTGGATGGGCTTCATAAGGGCCAGGTTGTAGTTTACACTAGTTTATACAAACAGACGGGCAGAGATGCAGATAATTTTTAAAAACTATTGTTCTTGCCTTCACATAAGGAAATTCTCCCAGAAGCAGAGAAAATAAGACTTGTATATATTTCCTTATATTAGTTTTCTTTCTTGTTCCTGTGAAACATTCCTTTTCCTACATCAGTGTCTCCAGGACAGTTCAGGATTTTTGCTCACAAGTTTCTGGACTTTAAAATCTGTCCTTTCCAATTCTCCACCTCTGATGAGTATTCCTAGACTTACAACCTAAACAAGCCTCCTACTTTGAAATTGTGTCATTTTGTTCTTTGTATTCTGCTCTACCCAGAGCTTCTGGGAGGCTCTCCCAGTTTATATATCTCTTCCAAAGTAACTCTGAAAAGCCCATGTTAGTCATAATTCACCCAAAACATGAACATAAACATCATGCTTCATGAAACAAGACTGTCACAGTGATTGAATGGTTTCAATGTATACAAAGATTACAAACCAAAGGCTCATATGTTATACAAATTTCTTTTTTCAAGCTTTGGGTAAATACAGGAACAATCATTCAGAAGTTATGCTGATGAACTGGACAGAGGATGACTGTTTTCCCATGCTGAAAGGGCTTGAGTATTTTTAAAGGTGGACAGAGGCTATCAGCAGACCTACAGGAGGGCTAAGAAAACTGATCTCCTCATGAACAACCTCACTGAGTGGATAGGGTAGTTTAAGTCTGAACAGAACCTCTAGAGTGGCTTTGTAATGTTACAAATATTTTCAAATCCAGATTGCCTTTAGCTAAAGCAGTATCAAAACACAAAGATTTTCCTTAAGCCTGAAGCCCAACTGCAAAACTGGGCCAACCTTCTGCCACCTTCCTGCCAGAGTGATGGGAGTTTCTAGCACAGAAGTGATCCGAACTATATATTAGTTATTCTCATCTCTAAACCCAGTCATGTGTCATTAATATTTGGATCATACAAAATAATTTCTTTCCCTTTTTTTTTTTGGAGCGATAACACATGAGAAAGGAGTTCATAAAGCTCTGAGACTGTGTGTGCAGAATTTGAATCCTGCATTCAAGTGTACCCAAGATTTCCAATAAATTTTGTGGACCAGTTTGGATTCAAGTAATACAAGATGCAAGCAAGAGCTATTTTTATTATCCTTTGTGTCAGCTCTTTTGACATACAGCAAGCCTATGGAGAATGCCTGAACTTCAAGGACTCCTGACAAAACTCCAACAATCTCTTTTCTAACAGCTTAGTCTGCCTTTCAAAACTTATTGCACCACATCTTCTACCTACATACTTTGTTTTCCTGAGCTTCACCTAATTGATTGCCCCAAGCTGGTTTCACTCTAGTATACCAGGTCTTAAGTGAAACACCTGATAAGCGTGCTAGGTCTGCAGCCATTGTCAGCAGTGCCAGATATGCACCCACAAAGAAGCCTGACCAAATCCCATAGCGCTAAGGAATCTGTACGGTTAATCAGAATTCATAGGTTGTACACAGATAGGTCGTACAACTTCCCCATGGAATAAGAGTAGAAACTCGATTCATGCTCATGCAACAGGAGTTACAACATGGGAGAAAGCACCTCCTCACATGCCTGATCCTAAGGGAGGACATCTAGGGAGACCGGTCAACTGCAATGAAACTGGTAAGGCTCCTGAACAGATGCCGCTTGATCTCTTGAGAAGCATTTAAACCACAGTTAGGGTTAGCGATGATTTGGGGAACTCTGCTTTGTGGTATCATTCTTTCCTACTGTAATTACGTACAGTTTGGATATTTCACTGCACAAAGGATCCAAACCATCACTGGGTAGCAAAAAATATATTGATTGGAATGCATGAAAAGCCAAGAAGTTAAAAAACTTATATTCCCTATCTCCTAAGATAACCTATTTTTGTACCAAATCTCTTCTCTGTATTTAGTTCCATTGGCCATAGAATCAGATGCAATTTCTCTTTTAGGCACTTGAATTAACCAATTTCCTGGAAACAGAACTACAGTGAAGTCACACAAATGTATTCCTGAAAGATTTTTTTAAAATTACTTCAGAAATACAGTTCTCCCTCCTCTCTTGTATTTCTTTTCTTTCACATTTGCTGTCTTACACTTGAAGCTATATTTCAGCTAAACATTGTTAGCCTGTAGTCCTGATATAAGACAAATCACATATCACCGCGTACATGCTCAATAACTTTCTTGACAAAAAAAAAAAAAAAAAAAA
>VXBL01006366.1:435034-520553 GCA_013400195.1 Aramus guarauna
AAAGTATATCTTCAAATTAAATCACTGCCTGAATAAATCTAAAAAACTAACAGCATTGGTAAAGCACTATCGATAGGAAATCTGTCAAAGCAAAGAGAAGGAGGCTGGCAGAAGAGCTCCGGTCCTGCAAACTGCTTGCTGTTGGCAGACAACTGTAGCCATGTGGAACCCCAGCAGTGAGACTATACCAGCGAATAGGTGTCCCTTTCCATCTAGAGCACTTTGAAGAACTGAGACGTTGCAGTAATTTGGAAAATGAGTACTGTGTTTTAGTCACAAGGTAAACATCATATGTATCTTTAAAAAAAAAAAAAAATTACCCATCAAAGGCTTAACAGATTGCCTTGAGCTACAGCTTACAAAATGAACAATCCTTATCATGTGGTAGTTTTGAACGAGGTTACAGCTAAAACAAAGCTTTACTGCTGGAAAGCCATCAGAGAGTTACCCTTTTGCGGTGCTGCCTCCTCGTTACAAGTGGTTTGCTAGTAAACATAAGATTAAATGTTCGCTCTAGATCTCATCAACACTAAACACAAAGCTGAAATGTCTGTGGCTCACTTCCAGGCGGCAAATTAGAGAGAGTAATCGGCAGTGTTACTCCAAACAAGGCCTGATGCTTTTATCGACTGCATCACCATCTCATGCAAAACCTAATGTTCAGTCAATAGCTCTTGTTGGAGGGGAGCCACTAACTCACTGTTCCTGTCAGTATTCCTTACCTAATTACAAATGGACTGCAGTTAGAGCAACTCTATCTCCTTAGCCCAGTCCACCTCAGCTGCAACTTTTAGCACGGATTGACCCACACGTACTGTCATTCCACAGCTGTCAGGGCCTGCTCCTTCTAAAAATTCCCTTCCGCTACTCCTTTGGCAATCTCTATTTTTGTGCAAAATACACAGTAATTCAAAACCACCACTTCAGTAACAGTAAGGGAAAAATAACAGTTTCAGAACCTCTGGAAACATCCTGCATATGAACAGTTCATACAAATTATAAGCAAAGGAGATACCAGTTTACAGAAGTTGAAAGAGAGCAAACTAACGAGGTATACATTTTGGTCTACTTTATAACTGCTCTATGGTAGCGGTAAAGCCAGCAGGCAGAATTGCCTTATAGAAAATGCAGTATTTTGAGCTGCCTCCCAGCCAAGGAAGCACGTCTCACATTGTACAGCCTAAATCTGATTTCAAATAAGGCTGAGATTAAAAGGTGGAAAAATGCATCATAGTGCTGAGCATTTCTTTGACTAAGGTTTGAAAAACTGATTCCCCCTCCAGGTAGAAGCTATCGCCCTGCTTTAGGGGAAACTCTGCCCTCAGACTAAGTGAAGAAAAAAAGGATCAGAGTGGATGGGAGAAAGCCTCTATAAGCACAGAGCTATTTAAAACAACCTTTTGTCCACTCTACGCATCTTTTCTTTTCTTTTGTTTACCACTGCTGGGGTCCATTTCCCCCCACTCAGAAGATACCACAAAGAACTCGCTCAGGAAGACAGGCACTTTAGTCTTGTCTTTCAACAAATACACAGCAGCTGCAAATTCCTTTTCAAAACACAACCAGCAAGAGAAACAAATGTGTTTACAAAAGTGAGACGAGTAACTCATCCCAGCTTAAGCTGAGAGAGCTCATGTTTGGAGTTTTCACATGGGAGACTGGACTCCTCTGTTTGCAGAGCCCCTGAAGAGACATTTCCGACCTGCAGCTGAGCTGCAGAGGGGATGTAAGAACTTGCCTGTCTGCCCACAGCTGGGTCAGACCCTCACCTAGAAGTGAGAAGAGAGGGGGAAGATCTTTGTTCTAGTTCCTTATTTTTGCCCTCAACACGTCACCATCTGAACGGTTCAGGAGTGCTTAATGTAAAGAGGAAAGACCAAAAACTAGTCATGAAGCTAAGAACTCTTCTGTAGGAAAGCCAACGTTGGTTAAAAGGCTAAAAATTTTGAAAGTGTTAAAAGTAGCTGGACAGTTTTAACTGAAATGTGTAATCAGACAACTTTGAAAATGAAAACATAATTCCGCAACTAACAAGCTTTACTGACCTTTTCCATATATAATGGTGACAGTTACAAAGGAAAGTGCTCATCTGAGAGCACACAAGTGAAAAAACATATACATTTTCCACTAATCTTACTGGGCCTTATGAAAATTCACTGCTGGGAGAGTGAAATCATGGTGAATTACCAAAAAAACTTTTAAACGCTACTGTGTTCGTCCTACAGACCCCTTGTTAGCAATATGTGTAATTATGCCATGTTACTGACTAATCAGGATAAATAGATTTTAAAAAGCCATCTGAATTAACATGGAAAGTTCTATACTATCTTTGTCTTCCTTTTTAAACATTATGAAAACTTACAGATTAGTCGATGAAAACGCAAAATAGAAATTACTTCCTAAATATTATGAGCCAGTATTTTAACAAGCTAAGAAAGTAGTATTGGCTGTGGAGATTTCCTAGTAAAATCAGTGAACCTGGGAAGGGAAGTTTATTTGCCAAATTATGATCTCAACAAATTCAGCCCAAAGATGTGGTGGTCTCTCTTCTAAAGCTGACCAGAAATAAAACCGGCAGATATCTTGATTTATTATTTGGCAAGCACAGTAGCCTCAACTTCTGCCTTTCTCCAACGTTAGTGTGCTGTCAGGTTAGCTTTTTAGGTAATGTAATATCCCCCAAAGGTGCATTCTGTGCTACTATACTTGCAACATGAATAAGAAAAAAGGAAGATAACAAACTTAGAAGACCTTCAACACACCAGGACATTTATTTACAAACAAAAGATCAGAGCTAAGAAAAGACCAAAGGTAAATCACAGATGGTGAGAGCATGTACAGAGTCCAAGCTTCCAGAACTCCAATACATCCACAGCTAGGTCAAACAGACTTTATGATGTGCCCAGTCTCACATTGCGATCTCTATGGGAAATAAGGTAGTTCCAGTTTATACCGTCGTATTAAAAAAAACTGTGATACTGACAGCAAAGTAACTGTATAATTTACCTGTCTACATTTATACTATTGTTTTCTACTTTAATGGCTAGGAGATCACATGAGATTAGCATCAGCCCAGTTCCCCTGCTACTTGAATAACCAGGACTTAATAAAAGGATATTCTTCATTATCATAATTCTATCCTATTTACCAGCAAAATTGCTGACAGAAATTAAAAGAGACGCTTTCTTCTTTCTCACCTTATTTCAAAGTATTATGCAGACCAATATAGTCCCTTTCCTCTACTCGTTAGATAGGGAAAAATTGTAATATCCATTTTAACATTATGGAATCAGAATATAAGAGTGACAAAGTCAAAGCCTGAGAATTACCAAAAAGTCTGAAATAAATTAAGGAACTGAAATTCAGACACCCTTGTTACCTGGTATATATAAGCTAGTGATCCTGAGACATTATTATCAGTGCTAAGTATCTTGAGAGCAAGAAACACTCATGTATCCTTGAGCAGCTAAGCAAAACACTTCCCCCAACAGACTTCTATTGCAAATACGCAAACTAAGGCTAAGCTTATTTTGCTGCATAATGTACATACTGGTTTTGTCATGCTATTATAACATTAAAAATCTTGCTTTTCCATTTGGTGACAAATTTCTGATCAGCAAAGCATTAAAAGATCTTTTTTATAAAGAACAAGACTAAGATCATTCAGTCAGACTTCTCTGACATAAATCTCTATTAAACTTTGCTAATCAACTGAACAATAGAAAAGCTAAAGGCCATTTTCAGAAACCTAACCAAGTCAGTCACAAATACATGGCATGTTATATACATGGCATGTTATCTACATATGAATACACTTCACTGTTCTGTTGAGTATCAGGGTTTGTAGAAAGCTAAGCACAAGGCTGCTGCAGTTAATTTAAGAGGGATTTCAAAATTCAACTAAAAAGGCCTGAAACCTCCATTCCATTTAGTGTATAAGCCATTACCAAGTAATTGATAAAATAAACAACAAGAACAACAAAAAAAAAGCCACAGGAGGAAGTTATCTCCAAATACTTTTAAAACTGCACATGCAAGACAAGTCCTTTTTAAAATCAGTCTCCTGAGGGCTGCTACTACCAAAATATAAAGCATCAAAAATAAACTGGACCAAAGTAAGACAATCACATTTACTTTTTTTTTTAAGCACCAGATTATTTTTCACCAAAAAAAATCAAGTAAAATAGTTACAAGATCTACTATTTATGAAGCTCCTTTATTTAAAATATTCCATAATAAACAGTCAGCAGTCTTCCACAAAAGCCTAAAATACATAAAGGCTAGCTAAGTTGAAGAGTTCAGAACAAAAGCAATATCCAGTAGCAATATTTAAAACAAGCAAACTACAAACTACATCATAATAATCAACTAAAAAATAATTAGTTTGTAAAATAACTGGAATCTGAAAAAATAATTTAAAGAATGGAAAGGTTTTGATATGCTTACAAACTGGAGATACTAATCAGAACAAGAGTTGCTGGAACATAATGTCCCTCTATTGCCATCAAAGCCATTCCTGTTTTTGAGGTAGAAATCCAAAGTCAAAACTGTTAACAAGTGAAATATATTCTTAAGTTGCTGTTTTCAAAGAGATACAGATTCTTGAGGAGTTAGAAGCAATCAAGATCTTAAACGTTTTAAAGGCCATCCCTCTTAAAATCTGCCTCCTAGGTAGCCGATTCACACTGTGCAGTCCAGCACCCTGTTCTCTTTTAATAGCGTCCAGACAGGGTAGGGACCAAGGCAAGTAGCTGCAGGAAAGCAAAACCATTCTGCAGATGCCTAAAACCAGCCGGGGGGGCAATGCAAAACCGATGCCTTCGGTCCTGCACCCTCTGTCTTTGTCCACTCAGGAAAGTTCAATCCTGAGAACCCTCTGAGAAACCCTTATGCAATCAACATCACTTGTTTCCATATCAATATATAATAATATGGTGTTACAATAGATAGTGTTTAATGTCCCTGTCTGGATATGGCAGAACTCAAATCCTTCCCAAAGACAAAATGCCAGAGAGCCCAAAATACCCCAGACATGTCTTCTGACCACTCATCTACAGACATCTTTTCCCGGTCAGTTTTTTGCCAGTTATCTGATGAGGACGTTCTTATACACTTTCTGGGGCCTCAGCTATTTCCATACAAATTACTGATGTATTAGGTGCAACACACTGTGAAAAAATATATTTTATATCAAAACAGTTATGAAAAATATTGGGGCACCATTTGACTCCGAAGCCATGCTTACATTATTATATGTACTCATCTCTTTTACTCACCAGTATTCTGTACTTGAAAACAGGTATTAAAGGCTGGCTTCACATTCTGAGGCTTGGTTAAGAACCTGGCTAACCCAGAGAGAATTGAAATCTGAAGGGTCACCATTAATTTTGGAATCATACTACTGACTGAAAGTGAATAGTATGTTATTATGGTATAAATGACTGTTGAGATTTGCTGTGATCACAAGAGATAAGACAAAAAACAACTACATTTGAGAATAATTCCTCTCACTTTCTATCTCTATGGGTTTTCTTTTCTATATACAGATAGATTAAAAAAGAGAAAGATCTTCTGTGACCTAGAAAAAACAAGAGAACTCAAGGCAAGTATATTATTAAACAACAGTTAACTTTAAAAAAAAAAAAAAAAAGGGCAAAAAAAAAAAAAAAGCTTTTCAGTAGCTATCCCAGGTGATGTGGATGGAAAAACATTTTTATTGAATTTTTGTTCCCTCATTTTTCTGACAGCTAAACCCCTTAAATTTACTTTTACTATATATGCACAGGTTAGCAACCTTTCTTGCTCAGAGATTTCTTTCTCATAAAGTCTCTATTTTCAATTTTCAAGAGAATTGGAATTGTAGGAAGAAAACCTTCCTCCTGCTGAGACATTCATCTGCAGCAGAATTTCCAGCAGTAGTAAAATGATGCTTCCTAATACATAGGAGAGGTGACAATATAAGCCTTTTAGAGACAGAAATGAACTTGGGCTGTTAACATAATTGGATACTTAAAGAAAAAAAAAACAAAACCCAACAAACCCCCCCACCCTTGTAGAAGAATATCTCCTTACTTTCCAAACCAAATAAAAAAAAATGATGCAGATCTTTCTGAAGTCAGCTAAATGACTACTGAGAAAAAAATAATCCTCTCTCAAACAGGAATTTGTAACCAAAGTCTCATCAGGTAATCAGCATGTGCAATGAACAAGTAACAAACAGGTAATCAGTAATCTTTTACTTTCAAATCTATTACTTTTGTGAGAAAGCAACTAGTTACATACAATAGGTTACTTTCTTTCTTCTTCCTTAAAGTGTTTGCCTGAATTCCTGATAATGAACTGAACAAGTGTTAATTCAGAATTAATGTTTTAAATTATTTCAAGAACCAAAGCAAGCATTGAGAGGAACAACAGCACAGCTGATCTTAGAAACCAAAGATATTCCTTTGAGAGCCTGGAAATTAATTTCTAGGAGCTATACTGTGCTGAATGAGTGGAGATGAAAATCTTGAACATTCTGATTACTTTAAAAACTCGCAACTGTATTTGTAATCTATTTTAGAAAAAATGCATTCAAGAAAAAAGGTGCAGATCTATGGTTTAGAGTGTGTTTTGTGACACCTGAAGGCTGAGAGCATGTCCAATGTAGAGATCGTACCGTGTGACTAAACAATTGGTGTACAATTTGTAGGGATAGCAATTTTGCCTGTCAGTTAAGAAAAATATTAGCAGCCTTATTTCAGTTTGGGAAATCTTACAGAATCCCTACTTATTTTACTTTTCATATTATTTATAAGCTCCACTTACACCATATGAAGAGAAACATTTGGACTAATCCTTTTGAGACACCAATTGACCAATTTTCAGTAGTTTGACCATCTAAAGTCTCCCTAGACTATTTAGCAATTCTAGAATGATGCTCAAATTAAGCATCCACAAATGGCAATTACCAAACTCTGCCTTTATTTTCAGTTCTGTTTACAAGTATGGCCATTAAAGCACACCTGATCTTTAATAAAATTGCCTGGATAATAACAGAGTAGAATTTCCCCACTGTTTTCCAAACACGTTTTGAGAAAAACACTTATTTACACTGTAAATGCTGTAAAAAAAGTCTACTTAATGTAACAGAAATTAGTGTTTAAGAAACACTGTCAATCAGAAATCTGAACTTTCACCTGAAAATGTATTGAGATCATTAACTCTGAACAAATGTATGCCTTGAATAATTTGGTAATAATAGGGCATTCTGTACTGTTTCTGTAAAATCATCTTTTTTTCTGTATCACATATAGCTGTGCACTGGAATAGTGCTTCAGATCTAATTGAGGAGAAAGACTGCATAATACTATAATTTTGAAAACTAGTAACCGCTGGTTGCCTCATAACTTTGGTCTTTTTTTACTTTAACCTTGCAAATCTCTTGAAAACACAGCAAAGAAGCTTTCAAAACTGCTAGCAGCCATTTCCACACAGCTCAGTCTACAATGTCAGTTTACTCTGTCTCGTTACCTGACATCTCCACTCTATTCAGGGTTCATCAAACACAGCCCCTCTCCTGATTAATGGCTAATTTATTATTTGCCTTGCAAATGTTTATCTGCAGGGAGATGAGGTAAATATACTTCAGCTCTGACAAGCACCATGACCACTCTCTCCCTGCCTGATGGAATGGTCAGTTGATGGTGTCCCAGAGGAGTCGTGTCCTGCCTTAGGTTTCCCAGACAGTCCTCTGAAAGGCGAAGTATCTATTTTTAATGAGCACAGTGCAAAATCAATTAGCTGGTGGCTTCGAAAAAGAAATTAATAATCACATTTATTTGGTGTTTTCATGAGATCCATCAAAAATAACCTTCCATATTGATCACATGCATTGGTATTTTTCTGCAGGCTAAAGAACCATTTCTTTAAAATAAAAATACCACAAAAAAAAAAATAAATCCCTATATAGCTATATCCTAGTCTTTCACATCACCAACCTGAAAAATGCTATAGCATAGCCAAAAAAAGCACTCAAGGAAAATACAATTTCAGAAAGAACAGAAAAAAGAGAAGATAAGTGCCTGATGTAATTCTCTAATGCCATTCAGTTGGGAGACAGCCAACTTCATATGTCATATTCTTATATCTCTACTGCAGCAGGCAATTCTTCCCAAAGTGCAATTTGTTATGAAATTTTCCTTGTACCTGGAAACTATTATGTCTCAAATCATGACCTCTACTTATGAAGATTCCTCTAAGATCACCAATGCAACCCTATCCTGATGGGCAGGAACACTAGATATTCAAGAACCAAGAAAACAAAAGAAACTTGAACTTCCACAAACAGCAGTGTCATTAGATAATGCAAAAGTATCGACAGAGGGAGAGAAAAATTCAGGTAGCAAACAAATTAATTGAAGTTTAATATAGACTCATGGTATCAGAAAAGCAAAAACTACATCTCTTACTATGCATGAGAGAAGCTATGCTGGACTGATTACTTGCGCTCACAATGTTGCCACTATACCTGTGTGCTATCATTGGAGGGCAGCTTTAAAATCCTACTATAACAGTCCCAGTGGCTCAACATACTCCATCATGAGCTAGTAGCTGCAGAAAAAAACTCCTCTGTTAGGAATTGCTCCACTGAGATCCAGAACGTACAATAGAAAGAGTCGTGTTTTGTACCAGTGTCTCCTAACTCCTACTTGGCCTGCTGCCATCAGGGATCTAGAATTCAAGGAATGAAATGTGCCTGAAAGGATGCGCAAAATAATTTTGCTAAAGGTTGGACTCTGTTGTTTGAGAGATCTAATTGCACAAGGGAATTGGAAGCATGTCTAATCTCTAATTTTCACTACACAGTGAAAACTAGAAAGAACGTTCATGTATATAAAATGTGTAGGAAAAAAATTAAATGGCAGATGTGGAAGAATAGACAAGAGAAAGGAATTAATATATTAACGCATGTTAGTTACCACGTGAAAAGAGATCAAAAATGAAAAAAAAGGAGAAAAAGACCTAAACTGAGGAAAATGAACATACATGCAGCCTATCATATACTACCTATAACTGTCTAAATGTATATTGTACAAAGTACAGACAATAACCAGCACTTAGAATTTCAGTAGGCATGGAAGCTATCCAAACACTACTGCAATGGGTTTCATGGAATTGTACCACTTAGCCTGGAAAGCCTTCAGACTAGCAATTCCTCATTGCAATGACTCTTCGTACCATTTTTCTGCTGTAGGTCTGAGAGGCAACGTTCATATTCCATTAGTGTATTCATACTTTTGTCTTTGGAGATGCACAATTTTGCTGAACCACTGACCACTACTACATTTTTTTTCTCAATCCATTATAAGCAGAACCAGAGATATAGGTCTGTGGTAAAAGAACATGATCATTCCTAAAACCGCTGCCTTCATTACCCCTCCTTGTTCCAGAGGGGTAAGTGGCATGCAGGGAGCTGAGTGCTCTGCCCTCTCCTGTGCTTGCTGCAGGAGATCTTGAGAAACAGACCAGAGAAAAGTCTCAGCAGGGCGTATATTTCAGGTAGAAGTTTGAAATAAGCGTAAAGTATGCTGTCAGAATAGTAATTGAGGCTAAAACGCCCTTTGAAAAGGTCCACTCAATCTAGAGCTTCCAGGAGTAGTGGCAAGGAAAGCGGTAGAGAGGAGAATACCGTTGATTGGAGATAAGCCGGATGTGCTTTGCACCACAGATCTAACACTTACAACTATGTCTAAGTCATTCCTTGGGCCTCTTTTTTTCCTACAGCCTTGTTCCCATCTCAGCTTCCAGAAGCAAGAGGAAGTGACAGCTGTTAATGTAATGCACAACTAGATTCACTGGCCCTCAGTATGCACCAACTGAAATCAAAGAAATTTTACCTGAGATTTCATAGGAGCGGGACAAAGTTTTTGCATAATGGCTCACAGCTATTACAAGACACTAATTCACAAGAAGTACATATGTACACCCAGTATACATCTATGTAGTGTAATATAAGGCTTTCAAGATCTAAAGTTTAGCTTAGTCTGTGTGTTCTGAACTGGCAGGTTAAATACTTAACACAAGCACAAAGTACACACACACCGTTTGCTGTCTGATTAATTGTTAGGGTAGTATTCAGAAGAAATTCCAACACAGGACTCCTAGAAGGAGCTAGGCATACACTTCAACAGATTTTTTAGCTTATAGATTTGGTATGTAGCTCCAGCATTTGACGTTCTGCAGAAAAGCTCTCTTCTTTTCAGGGAGAGTCACATGAAAATACAGTCCCTTGAAGCTTAATTCCCAATGAGATTACCAGTGACTTCTAGCAACAGTCAGTAACTTTCCCAGGGCTAATTTCTACGTGGGCTGAGGAAAACACAGTACAGTGTATGTCAGTGTCTGAGGCGGGACACTCTGGCCTTGTTATTCAGACATCATATATGTAACTAGTCCTGACAAGTGCTGATTATATCTTTTTTAAAGCGCTGCTGCCTTTTTTTGTTTGCCAGTTATCCTCTGGTGTATATGCCAATGCAGACAATGTCCCATCACTGTAATTGTCACTCAGCTGTCTGTCAGTGATGAGAAGAAAAGGGTGACAGCCTTGACATCCCACCAATCATCCCTCTGGAAAATTGATATCGTCCTCCCCAGTAAACAACAGCTAAAGAATCGACCAGCCTTGCTGGCACGTCCCTGAACAATCAGCTTCCATTAAGGGCAGAAGCCACACATTTATCCCACCATACTCCAATCAATAGTACGCTGACTTGTTCTACGTTCAAGCGTACTGCTGCTCAAGGTCTGCATTTAGCACAGGCTACCTTTCAAACACTTTCCAGGTCTTTCAAACTTAAACGTAGGAAGCAGCTTTTGAGGCCTTTGTAAAGTCCTCTGTTTTCATGTAAAGTATCTTACTTCCATCCATTTGGCATATTTACTTCAGTTCACAGGAGGTTTAGCAGATTAATTTTCTTCATTAAATGTTATTTTCTTTAACAGTGAAATTAAGTCATGGTATGTAAAAGCACTAGGTTTTTTGTTTGATTGGTTGGGTTTTTTTTGCTACTTATCCCTTGTAGACTTGCATTTATATATAGCCATGCTTTAGAGGAAATTTATGCATACTGTGTTAAAACTGGCCTTATTTAAAATGAACTACAATGTGTTTACATACTGAAAATGCTGTCTAGCGATCAGAACACTTTGTTAAATGTGAAGTCCACAACCATTTATACATCACTCAGTAACCTAAAACTGTAGACAATTAGCCTGGTAAAACAGTAAAATAATTGCAAGCTGGCACATACAATCTTTCAAAATAAGAAAACCAGTTAATCACAACTCGTGGGACATGAATCTTCCTAGACAAAATTTCTCACCACGGGAAGAAGAAAACAGTGGTCAAGAGGCTTACTTCACAATTTGCAAAAAAATTGCTCATCTGCAAATGCAGTTGTAGATTAGTACTTCACTCTGTTATTTGACATGAGGTGTTAAGTCAGCAGCTGTTGCTGTCTCATTCATAAACATCTCCTCTATATCTTCTATACACAAGTCATTTAGAAATCAGCTGAGGCTATTGCAGTACCAAATCTCCTACACGTACCACAGGAGATGAGACTATGCTGCCCACTGTCTTAACATTCGTAAAGCCAGAGGCCCGCCATTTCTAATTTTGTAGCTTGACTCTCACTTGTAAGCTTCTGACTTTTCATCAGCACACACCCCAAGGATACTGTGACAGTGCTTTTCCTACCATCCCAAGTGCTCTTCTCCTCACAGCCTTGCACGAGCAGATTCTGACTGGTGTCACAGTGGTTTCTTGTGACTGGCACAGACACCTGAATCTCTCTCCACCTCTTGGTTTTTAGTCTGCAAGTCCAGGCCAAGGTGTCTTCATCCTTCCTCTCATGTCTTTTAGCTTAGAGCTCTAGCACGCTGTAGATAGTGTAGCAGCGATGAGTCACAAATCCAGTAGGCAGGTTCCTATCGTGTTTGTGCACACAAAGCTTAGCCACCAACCAATGTGCAAGCCCTGCACCTGCTCTCACACATGCTCTCACCACTCCTACCAGTATCACAAGCAGTCTGAGTGGGTACCCATATGCTTAATGTGAGAAAAGTGCTTGGGGAAACCACCAGGTGCATCGCAGAGGACACTTGTCCAAGAACACCCTTTATTTCTCTTCCCAAGTAGCCACAAGGAAGAGGTCTTTCCTCCTCCCTCTCTGTCCCTCTTTTTATCTCCTTGGTTTGCTGGGGTGGGTTGTTGGGGGGTGTTTTTTGTAGTCATCTCCTCCCCTGATAACTTTGAAGTTATGTATGCCATCAGCTGCAGACCCCACTAACACAGCTTTGTGCACATAAGTGTGCCTGAACATCCTTTGTGCACCATCACCACCAACTACTGACAGTAGATAAAATGACAACTGTTGGTAACCAGTGCAGAAAAAAAAAATTTCTGAAAGTACAAGGAGCAGAATTTGAATTTCCAAACTATCATAATGATCACAGTATTATGTCTCCAGGTAAAACATAGCTATAAAACTCCAACAATCATTTATGTAATGGGAGACTTTCATTGTTATTTGTAGTGCTAAGACCCCTCACCATTATTTGTACTTGGGAACATTAAATTCTGCATAGATATCAATAAATACAAAAGACTGCTTATTCTGTCTGCAACAGCTTTTGGCCTTCTAAAGAAGCATATTAGCATTAATAGCTACATTCATAAAGTCAATTTTTTAAAGGAAATTTAAGGCTTATCATGATAGGATTCCTTTGTTTGGGGGTCCAGACACTACTGGTGTAATGTGTAAACCATTAGGGAGTTCACTGTCCCCTTCACTTTGCTAAATGGACACAATCAATACCTTAATGGGAATGTTTGGAAGCATCCATAGGCAGACCAAATTTGCACATTGCAACATTTCTTCCAGCCTGTGCATTAAGTTCATTAACTTTTCTCATTTGAATTACAAATTTCATTTCTCTGATCAAGATGAAGACATGGCTCTCATTTACAAGCTCCGATTTTGCTGTGTTAATGTTTTACAGGGAACGATAAAGTTAATGCAGCGGAGAGACATCATGTCACCCCTATTGGTAGACAATTATAGATAAGGTTCCAAATTCCAATAATCCTGATGGGAGGCACACAGGAACTTCCACAGAAGAATGACAAAAATACTAAGCAGAGAGGCCAAAAGGCTAATCAACCCTCCTAGAAACATATTCATGCTTGTCACAACAAGAGCACACTCTACAAAACCAAAATGTGTTATTTAATTTCATTTCATTTAATGAGAAAACACAGCCCCATTCTCCTTTGCATTGATCATTAAATTGCTAATTACAACCTTTTAGAAAGGTTTAAAGTTTAAATGAAACACTCCTCTAATTTTATGGTACTGTACTTAGGACAGTCAATAAACCCTTGGAAGAGAATTGTATCTTACCAAAACTTCCTTCTAACTTCATCAGTTCAGATAAAATATAGGGTTATGCACTAAGGCACAGCCCACCTCTTCCAAGAGAGTTTAAAACATTTTTGACAATGCATTAACAGATTTCAGTTAAAAACCAAAATATCCAAACCTGAGTGTTTTTCACCTTGAATTCATTTTTTAAAGAATAAATCTGGGCAAACTCCATGCACAGAACCATTTATGAATTCAGGAGTTATTAAAAGAAGAATAGATAATAAAATCTTACTCAGAGTTTGTCAAAGAAATAGAAATAACAACAGAAGTGATATCCAGGCACTTAACTTAGAAGTAAGTCTTATATTTTTGGTTTTCCTTCAGAAGTAGCAAATACAAAATGCTGTTAAATTCCAACATTCATTTCTCATCTCAGTAAGCATACATACTCCTCTTCAAGGCCATGCCATAACAAAATGACATCCAATTATGTTAAACTAACAGCAGCTACAATAGTATCTCTCCAAATACCTCAGTAATTTTCTCTTTCAATACTGCTGCTGAGGCTACAATTCTGTACTCGGTAATAGCAGATCCGTGTTCCTGCTCACAGCACGCATTTGCTCCAGAGCAGCACGGACACACACAGGCACATTGCTGCTAGCTCCACTACAGCACACAATATGAAGTCTATGCTGGCCATCGGCTTTCATGCCAACAATGGGAAGACTGACAATATGGCATAATGCCTGCTGCTGTCACGTTCAACTATCAAAAAACGTTTGGATAAATCTGAATTACCAGCATAAATTTATACCTGATCTGCACTTTTCTGTCATGTGGCATCAGAGTTTTTGAACTAGTAAGAGGGACCCTCTTACAATCAAACTCGTAGCTCTCTCTTCTTGGTGCCTCCTACATCCAAAGAACATATGTAAAACTCCTTTCACAAACATCAGTGGAGAATCTGCTAGTGTCTTCTGAGGTTAAGCACGGTGACTTTCAGACAGCCTGTGTTGAGGGCTGATAGGAAACGGGTCCTCTTCACACATGTTCACGTGTACAAAGGACCTGTCACAACCTAGTCCAGTGTGAGTAACTACCAAATATTGTATAGAGCAGTACTGAGGAAGGTTAATTTGTTCAGAAAAATCACACTTGGCTGCTCTCTCACACTCTCTTTCATAATCAAGGGTACTAATTTTGAATTTAATTTTAATTTCAAAGTAGCTAGACTGGCCCCATTTAAATTCAAAGCAAGAGGTATTTAAGATCATTTCCTATTGTGACTAATAAACTTTGGCTCCCTTAACACAGATGCATGGAGGTGTAGGGGAAGAGACAGAGGGAGAGACAAATGTCAGTGGAAATTAGTGTGCATGGGACTGGATACTGTTCAAAATCAGAATTTCAGTAGGAATAAATGACCTTTACTAATTGATTATAGATTTTTTTAAAAATATGGCATTATAAAATGCAGAGCATAGGGCATTGTACTGCAATATAAGTCTGTTACGCTTTCTATTTCAAGTTGGTGGATGAATAAGTGATAAAAATCCTCTTCCCAAGACCTCAGCTGGTTTTATTATATTTTTCTGACTAGTGGGAATGGTCAATTCTCACTCATCTAATATTCATGGGTGTTTGATTTTTAATGGGGAGTTACATTTGCAGGCTTTTGTGCAGGTTCTTCATTCCCAGAGAGTCACTTTGAAGACAGAGGAAACAGCTGGACGCCTTTAAAAGAACTAAGATGAAGCTAACGTGTAACACAAATAAAGGGAATGGGGACACCAAAGATTAAAAGGATATGCACTGTAAGTTTGAATAGTTACCTACCTATAACATTACCCAATGTTCTCCTACCCATATATAGCTATGCATATGCATTTAAGGAAGACTGCTTAGGTGAGCTGCCTTCTTTTCATATGGAAGAATGCAACATACCAGACATACATTTGCATCAAAGTTATAACTAGCAAGATGTAGAAGTAATATTTCCACTCTGCATTTGCAATTCCTCCTCTTTCTTTCCATTAAAGATACACTAAAAATTATGACCTTCACTAAAGAAAGTCTAACTGAATACAATTACTAATGTAAATATTTACAGGTACAAACACCATTTGTTTGACCAAAAGAAATAATTGAAAAACCTTCATGATAAAGAACTTATGTCAAACTTTTTTTCAATAGGATTTAGAAAAGATTTAAGCTTCAAGAGAAAAACTGTATTAACTGACCAAGGGTGTTTGTTGTGTTTTCTGTCTAGAATCCATTATTAAATAAAAAAAAAATAACGTACAAGCAATGTATCATAAGCAAAATATTATATGAAGAATCATACAAGATTATTTTCAGAAATAAGTGAATATTTCCTTATTGCCCAGGTATTGTATTTTTTGTTCTTTTAAACAACCAACCACGCACCAGAAACAATACTCCTTTTGAATTGCTTGTGACTTTTTTTTTTTAAATCTGCAGACTTTTTACACTATTGCTCCCAGCTCCCCGTGAAAAGGCCAAAGCCTTCAGTAGTAAATCTCTTCAGTAATTATCAATTAAGTTAGAAACATTATGAAAGAAAAATTCATGGTAGCATGTAATCTACATGTGGTTCCAACAAAGCAAAGTACACGATCCTCCTTTCACTGCTCAATACACCAACATGTGCAGTAGTGATTTGAGTTACATGGCAAAACACATAGGCATTTTACTGGCCCAGTTGAGCTTTCAAAACAGAGTTCAAGGCCAGAACTGGACAAGAACCCAGGTATCTTCTTTCTTCTCTGGAGAAAAGAGGAAAATACCGACTCTTAAAACATCCCCAAATCATCAGATACGTGTGTTGTGTTAATTGAGATCGAGGGGTGGGGAGGTGCGTGTGTGATAAACTATGAATTTTCTATGTAAGACTGCATTTATAAGCTTAACGTATTTGGTAAATTAACTGTAATAGCATTCCCTGTCAATTGTGTGTCTATATTTAAGTTGTTTTAGATTGCTCTGTTAGCAAATGAAGCATTATAAAATTATGCTGGGTTTGCACTTCCATGCAAGGAACAACTCTGTGATATAGATACAAAAATCCAATTCAAAACACATAATTATTATTATGACCATCATGTGTTGTAGTTGTATTTTTTCTCCAATCCTAAATAAACAGCTCAAAGCTCTGGAACCTACATTCCCTAGACAGTCATGCTTCAACTGGCTTTCTGAAGTCAACCTGCACCCAGATCCTCAAACAAAAGCAATCCCACAGATGGGTTTGCCTTTGCCCAAGGCAGGAATAACCCAGACTGTCTTCCCTAACATATTCTTCATGTGCACTACGGGGACTTTATCTCCTTCTACAGTATGTAAAATTTTGATTGGGCAGGGCCAGCTGGATTAGCAGACTCCCTGGTGTTGACTAACCAGGTGGCCTTTCCTAAATGTGTATCCCAATGTTTGAGGGTCCCACCACCCATTGCTCTCAGCGTAGTCTTTAGCAGTCTATTGTATTGTTTGATTTCCTCAGAGGCTGCTGCATGATGGGGGTGCGATACACCCGCTCACTGCCATGCTCTGTCCCAGGTGTCTATGAGGTTGTTTCATAAATGAGTCCTGTTTGACTCCATTCTTTCTGAGGTGCATATTGCCATAGCACTTGCTTTTCAAGGCCCAGGACAGCGTTCCGAGCTGTGGCATGGGGCACGGGATATGTTTCCAGCCATCCGGTGGTGGCTTCCACCATTGTAAGCACACGGCAGTTGCCTTGGCAGGTTTGTGGGAGCGTGATGTAATCAATCTGCCAGGCCTCCCCATATTTATATTTCAGCCATCATCCTCCATTCCACAGGGGCTTTAACCACTTGGCTTACAATTTAATACAGGCGATGTGGAAGGATGGGGAAATCTGATGTGTACCTCAAGGGGATTTGATTTTGAGTGAGAATAGCCAATGATTTAAATTGATGTTGATTGCTACATAATATTGCATGTCATCACTACTACGATTGCTATATGCCATATCAATGGTATTACAGTAAGAATCACTGAGATTAATGAAGAATGGACTTGGATGAAATCGACCAAGGTACAGAGGTGATGAAACCAGAACTGGCTTCAGCAATGAGCACCCAGCAACTTCCTCAAGACTGACATCTTCAACCCGCAGACCACGAGCATGGATACATGTGCCAGATACATCATCTACAATCTCTGGAAGCAGCGTGCAACAATCCAGCATTACACACCATCTCCCCTGCACTGAGAGACTGTTATGACAGATGGAACCCAAAAGTCATGGACTAAATGAACTCAATAGACATTTCAGAGGGATGTCCTATAGACTAAGGGAACGATATCTGTGTGTACATGTCAAAAGACAGGAAAAGTGATGGTGATTAATTGGAATGTATTAGGAAGTAACGGATCTGGGCATGGCATAGATGGTACGGAATAAGGGGTGGATACTGTCCTGGCTTCAGCTGAGATAGAGTTAATTTTCTTTCTAGTAGCTGGTATAGTGCTGGTTTTTGGATTTAGGATTAGAATAATGTTGATAACACACTGATGGTTTTAGTTGTTGCTGGGTAGTTGTAGTGCTTACAAGTCAAGGACTTTTCAGGTTCTCACNCTTACACTAAGTCAAGGACTTTTCAGGTTCTCACACCCTGCCAGGTGTACCAGAAGCTGGGAAAGCACAGCCAGGACAGCTGGCCCAGGCTGGTCAAAGGGATATTTCCCTACCATATAATGACATGCTCTGGATATAACTGGGGAAGCTAGCTGGGAGGCGGGATCACTGCTCAGAAACAGACCCATTGGGGTTTGAGTTTTTTTTCCCTTCTGCATGTGATGAGCAATTGCACTTGTGCATCTCTTGTTTTATTTATTATTGTTGTGACTATTATTATTCTCTTCCCTTGTTATCCCATTAAACTGTCTTTACCTCCACTCATAAGTTGTTGGGTTTGGAGGTTTGTTCCCCATTGTCCTCCCCATCCCCTTGTAGGGGCAGGGGTGAGCAAGCAGCTGTGTGGGGCTTAGTTACCAGCTGGGGTTAAATCACAATACCATATATTTCATCACCTGCTGAGAAAAGAAAGTCTATACTGCAGTGATATCAGCCCAGAGGAGAGTTATGTGTAACTTGCACTTTTTATTTAGTGACATTTCTAACACATTACTGCTGTGCATCTACATGATAAATGTCTGCAAAGAGTATTCATTTCACATTCCTGAAAATGTATTCTTTACACATTAATTTCTTAGAACTTCTGCCCTTGATGGCTCTCAAATAGGAATACTGGAAGATTTAGTCTGGGAGGAGTCTCACATGGAAATTCTTGACAATTTATGTTGATACAGTACACACCACATATAACTATCTACAAGCCAGAGTTGTAGTTAGGAACACAAAGGATCCCATGTTTCATTTTCAATATACTTCTGCTACCCTCTAACCAGAAAGCTACTTTCTTTACATCCTGCGATCACCCACCTAGCAGCCCCAAACTTCCTCTATATTACCTATTTCTCTCAGTATTGGATAAATTGCTGATGCATTTACTTTGACCCTTTTTCTACTACAGGCAATGATAAAGATGTCTAATGAGATCAGCAATATAAGAGTAAACACTCTAAGCATACTGGACTTTGGTTTCTCATGCTCACAGACACATCCCATGAATTCTGTTCATGAACTGATAAATCATTATCTTAAATGTAGTGACATTTTCTGGCCCACTACTCATATTAGAAGGATGCTCAAGAGGGGAACACTGCTGAGGATTATGATAAAAACATGACAAAATATAACAGAAAACTACCAACAATTTTTTTCATTAAAGCAGTTGCTAACACCACACTGAAAAGAATATCACAGTTCCCTGTGTTTCTCCAACTGATGTGTAAATGAGGTCTCAGGTGAAAAGGAATGGAAAAAATCCTGACCACACTTAACCAAATACATGAAAAATTACTCATATATTGTCCTACCGTGGTCAGTAATGTATACTCTGGGGGACTGTGTCTACATGAGTTGGTACATACAAATGGAACATATGCATGAAAATTATGATTACACATATGTATGTCTGTATAACTGTTTTAAAAATTAATTAATAATGGTCTTATGTCAGCTATACTCATATTATGCTAATTTATACAGCTCTAGAGAGAGAAAGTCCTGTCATCTTTGTCACAGGAGAGTTCAACCACTGTGCCCTCTGGACTATCCTGAGCAGATTTTTTTGATGTTTCTCCTGCGTTTTGGCTGAAGAAAGTAGCAGAACATTGTGGAAAACTGTGTCATCCAACTGATCTTTCAGTTAGGTGCGCTGAAAGATTGGAATAGGAAGCAACAAAGCAAATGATTACAAAAATATCTCCTGCAAACTATGATCATTATGCCAATTAAATTCCTATTAAACTGTACTTGAGAAGCTTTTTATTCTTTAAGACCAGGTAAAGGCTGCTCCCTACAACAACTTCTGTGAGTGCTAGCTACTGTAGACATAGAGGTATTCAAAAGAAAAGAAATTCTCTTTTTGCCTATCCTTCCAGAAGACCCTGGAGATTACATTTCACACTGCAGAACTTGCCAGTGTCTCTTGAACTCAGAGTATGCAGCAGGATTTTAATGGAAAATTAAATTTCACCTCAAGTAGTGAGCTATAGATTGACATTTTCTCTTATCCATACATAAAGCTGGGGTGTACAATTTGCATGTAAACTACAATATTACCCTCCCCTTCCTAGACAGACAGATTCTAGAGGAAACTAAGACTGATTACATAGTCTTTAAGTGTTAACTCAGGCACCCAAAGTCAGATTGTATGAAACCTTCACAATACTTCCCATGAGAAAATCTGCCCAATTCCCCTAACACGGGTCAACAACTATCTTTCAAAAGAGAAGTCTATGATGTGCCAGGCTTTTTACTAGGCTTTCCTCTCTCTCCTCTTTTCTAATCATTAAACATCAAATCCAAAACCATCAAAGACACACAATACTTAAAACTAATCCTTCTCAGATATTTTAAAACTTAAAGTCACATACTGCTCTCCCAAGATGGCAGCTAAAACACATTCAAGATCTGGATTTCCATCCAGGTCACATTATGACAGCTGGAAACACACAGAACTTCTTGTGTACTCATGTTTTGGTAGTACCAATGCTCTTCTGAACCAGAAACACTTATTTTATTACTACTATGTCAAATCATGCATTTGCATGCTATAGGTGATAGTAGGTGCTATGCTAGTAAATTAAATTTGAATTATTTTTGAATTTTGCCTTATCAAAGAGTTACTAAATGGATTTACCCCCTCTAAGAATGACTATAATTTGTTAAAAGCACAGAATGTAAAAGTAAGAAGAAAGGCTGCATCAATGGCACTTCTGGGGAGTATAAACCTCCTACAGCAGGAAGACTGGGAATGCATAGTTCTGCTTTTCTCATCCATTAACTCATTAATAACCCTATTTCATAAGTCCAGCTCCTGCAACATAGTCATGCAACTTGCAAAATACTGACCACATACTTGGGTGAATCTCCCCAGAATTTCTGACACCTTGAGTGGCATCAGAGTAGGTGGGAGATTAATAAAACACTACACTGTCCAGTGTATTGCTGCAAGTTATTTATTCCCATTCTGAAACTCCATGCATGAACTGACACTGTTTGATGAATCACTGAGGAAAATGGGATCTGACAAACAGCTCCACTTTCAGCAGCTGCGTGCTATGACAGCATCAATAGAAAAACACATCATTGGTTCTAAAATGCCACATTTTTACCATTTACATTGAATAAGACATGAAACTCTTTAAGAGAAGCTGCACTATGTTATCATTAAGGCCTGTTGACACTATGGAGGGTGTGCTTTGAACTCTATTCTGTCATCACTCTTAATCTACAACTAATCGCATTCCACTCTAAATAGAGGGAAGGGCCGCCTGCACGTTGACAACAGTGCCAGTGATGAAGTATTGCACCCTTTAAAATCTCATTTACGGATTGGTTTCATTACCACCCACAACTGGCTTGGATCCATGAGGGAACACACCTGCTCTCATTAGGGCCATGTGATGTCTGCTGTTAACAGTCTTTCCATGCAAATAGGGCGACGCAAAGATGAACCCTCTGGAAACTACCTTTATCTTTTTCCTGATTGGCTTTTCTACCTTCATTTTGGGAGGCAACACAAGCACAATCTGTTGATTCCTCCTAGAGTTTACCGATGGGCTTTACTGACAGTTTCACAGCTACAGACTTTTACTGTACTCTTTGGCTTCCCTCTTCCATTATGCAGCATTTCCAATCTTCTTCTAATGGACAAATGCAGATGAGTCCCTTATGCTAGGCAGTCTTCAAAAAGTACTGGCTACAAAGCTGAATTCCAGACTAAGAGTATTTAGATGTATAGAGAATATTTTTTTTTTCCTATAGATTTTTTGAGAATTTAGCATTTGGAACCATAATATCAAAACAAGGACAATTATTTCTATACTTCTATAGCAGTCAGAATATGTGCTGAAGGCCCATTAATAATAGCAAATAAATTCAGCACACTGTTAACAGGTTTACTGACATTGCATGCATCCAGATACTGAAGTCAAACCATGGCTGGCCTTACAGAGTAGCTACCATACCTGCTACTTAGGTAGAAGATGGATGGAGTATAAAACATGCTGAATTTCTTGTTCCAGGGGAATTAAAATAAATATTTTATCATAACAAAACCCCAGGTCTGGAGTGTTCATTCAAGCATTGGTTAGAGAGAACTTCACTTGATTGCAGCTCGACAAGAGGTAACACTCAGCCATAGGAACAAATATGTTATCAAAAATCATTTTCCACTCTGAGAACCACCATTACATAGCAAGTAAATATAAGCAGTAAGCTTGCTCATAAATTGAGGGAATCATTACAAATTAAACTAAAAAACTGAGTACCCTTCCACCTCAGAGCAACTCAGATATCATTTTACTAATCATGCTCTCCTAAAATCTTACTTTTTTGACATGTATCACATACCACGTAAAGAGATCTCAAAACTAAGACACGCTATATCAAATAACTTTGCATCAGTAAACCATACCAGAGGTGCAGACAAAACCATCTAGAAATGCAGGTGCTTGCAGACTAGAGACTCCATAATTAAAGTCTTTCCAGCTGTAAATCCATAGCATGCTGTTCTAATTATAGATTCAGATTTCCACTTTGAATTCATATACAAATCCATGCACATAATGGCTCAAAAACAAATACCGAATTCCACCTTATGAAGTTGACCTGCACATCATCACTTGCAAACTGGGTTTTTAGTTCAGCTTATGTATTTATGTGTTTGCATGTATGTGCTTGTGAGCAAAAATCCTTAGTTTACAGCTGGTTTTTGGTATTATACTTAATCCTCTTTGGCAAAATCAAGAATAGTATAAATGTCAAGATTTATGTATTTGAAGAGATACTCCCTTTTTCCCTGCAATATTATGGTGCCCTTTTTATTTTACCTGAATACATGAAAGAATACATGTCATGTCAGCAAAAGAGGCTTACTGTGGTTAGTATTAGTCTACCAGGCATCAAGATAAACCAAATAAAGTGTTCTTAAACCTAACAGGAGTATCTATTTACCTTAATTACTTTTAAAACTGCTTTAAGTTAAATCAATAAAACTATGAGATAGATATATATAAGATCTGTATGAGTCCATACAAACCAACATCTACAATAGAAAAAAGAGGCAAAGGGAAAGACATAATAGAAAAGAATCAACATTAAGAAAGTCAGCTTTGGCACATTGAGTTTAATATTCTACAAGTGTTAGTTAATCCTTAAAAAGGTTTCTGTTCATTCTGTAATTGAATTAACTGAGATTGTTTATAAACAAATCTGCCTTTCTTTAATAATTTTTTATTAAACTGAAATAGAAAGCTAAAAATCATCATCCCTATTGGAACTCCTGTAGATTTCCTTGGAATTTCACCCAGGTTTCCACCCAGTCAGCTGCATGAAAAACCCATCAAGAAAGCTATTTTGTCATATTAAACCACTGTAACACTCCCTTTGAATAGATTGAGGTAAGATTGAGCCTAGAAACAAAAATAAAAAAATCTTCCTCCTCCTCCTGCCTCCAATTCTGATCTTTCAGAAATAAGCTTGCAGCCACACCATGAAATGATGGAATTTTAGAAATTATCAGTAGATATGCAAGCATCTCCACTTTAACCTTCTCAGTCCTTGAATGTGATGATGCATTTTACTGGACTCTAATACAGCCTGGCTTGCAGTGAAACAGCAAAAGGATTAAGAGTCAACACATTATTTATGATATAGTGCTGTAGAGAAGAATCACAGCTCAGAAAGCGGTGTTGCTAAACACGCAAATATACGGCATCTTTTTCCAGCATCTGTTCTTTTAACAATACTCGTGGCTTGTCCATAAAGTCTTCTGAAAACCTGCCATTAAAGTTCACATGACCTTTAAACTATGACCACTTTTGAAAAAGTTAAATTTTCACACAGGAAACATTCCTCTTCCATAATTAGTTCTTAGTCAAGATAGGCAACAGTGATATGGCCAGAATCTCCTTGTCACTGCAGACAATGAATTGGAACATTGTAAGTGTAGATAGGTTATCACAATGTCATCCTCTTTTATCAGTTCTTATTAGAAACGTCACTTTTAAAGCATATTTCTCCTAAGGCATTTGAACAGCCATAATTAATAAATAATAATAAAAAATAATGCAGACGACAGTTTTATGGGAATTCACACAATTGTTTTATCTAATTATATGCAATTCTAAGATGATTTTGTTGGTTTCATGTTGTTAGGGGTTTTTTTTAAATAATGTTAAAAATTTATTCTCTCCACTAAAATAGATAAAAATAAGTCCATAAAACCATCAGAATATAAGCTGATGCAGTAAACTTGGATAAACTTAATATTAATATTGTGTTTGGTTTGTGTTTGGGTTTTTTTAAAACGATTCTTCAGATATATAAAAAGTCATTTAAGCTGGTTTTGCCATAAACACGCACATGTGATCAAAAGAAAAAAGAATAGGTCAGGTACGATTCTTTCCTTCAAAGGGTTGACGCTTGTCACTCAACAGAACCAGAATACAAACACATAAACTTCCCAAATAGTCAATCCTAGAAGGTTCCCCAAGTTTCCAGGTTCTCCAGTTGTCCCATTCCTTCCCTCCACCTCCCCGCAGCCAGTCACACCTTGGCTCCTGTGCAGCAGGAAAGATGCGTTAGTATCCATTCCTTATGGGATGGCACTAAGTAAAAAATCAGCTCAATGCAAGACTTCTTTAAAACAACATTGAAGCACAAAGGCCTAGGAGGAAGAAAATGCTGCATGGGTTTTTAGCCTTGGTCTTCAGGTAGATTTTTGTTACATGAGGAAACCCCTTTAAACATTTTAAATGAGAGTACTGCTAAACTACATGCAAAACCTTCCATAGGTTCAGGGATACTTGTTTACACGGTGATACCCTCTCAGACCTACTGGACACGTCACGTGATTTGTCAGAGCAAATCCTTTGCTTTTTTGACAGAGTACCATGTTGTGCTGTAGGTAACTACCACGTACACAGCCTCATAGAACATTATAGACCAAACATAAATCAGAATAGAGTCAACGTACCTGCTCAGAGTTACAAAAGCCATCAGTCTGACCCTATGCAGTGGGTTGACCTTGGCTGGACACCAGGTGCCCACCAATCTGCTCTATCATTCCCTTCCTCAGCAGAATGGGATTGCGGGGGGAAGGGTGGTGGGAAGAAAATATGATGGAAAAAACTCATGGGTCAAGATAAAGGCAGTTAAGATAAAACCAAAAGCAAAGGCCGGACGTGGAAGCAAAGGAAAACAAGAGGTTTATTCTCTACTTCCCATCAGCAGGCAATGTCTGGCCACTTCCCAGGAAGTGGGGTTTCAGTACATGTAGTGATTGCTCCAGAAGACAAACATCGTAATAACAAATGCAACCTCCTCCTCTGGCTGCAATTGCAGTTGCACAGCAACTTTTTCCTCCCCATCTGAACTCTGTTATCCCAGAGGCGCTACCACCATCACTGATAGGCTTGGTCTTGGCCAGCGGCAGGTCCATCTTGGAGCCACCTGGCATTAGCTCTATCAGACATGGGGGAAGCTTCTAGAAGCTTCTTACAGAAGCCACCTCTGTAGCCTCCCCCCTCCCAAAACCTTGCCATGCAAACCCAATACACTCTCTTATTTATTTGCTTCTTTAAGTAGCTGAGTTTCTATAGTCACTTGCTATAATGACCCAGCAAGCATTCGGTGCCTAAAAAAGTATTCTAAGTGCAACCTAGTGTGGCTACGAAATGGTCCATACACAGTTCTTTTCTGCTGATGAACAATTATGAAGTGGCAGTTTTACAGATATATTCTCATTTCTTGCCTAGCTCCTTTGGTGGGCCTTATGCAGTCCCTACACAGAGGATTACAGAGCACCTTTTCCTTCTGCATTCCTCTTCTTTCTGTATGAGGCACACTAGGAAAACAATATCCCCAGTCCTCTGCATTTAAGACTACATACTTTTACGAGCTCAAAGGCCTTAGCACCCAACTTCCATTTTGAAATGAAAATTCTCCCTATTTCTCCTAAGTTGCTCTAAAAATCTCACCTCTAGAGTGAGTGTGTGTGTGAGCGTGTGTGTTAATTCTAATTAATTTTTTGGCAGCAGATGAAGCAGTTTTAGGCATAGGGTTATAAAATGCAACTCTTTTTCCAAGAGAAGTAAAACAGACAGTCTCATTCACACTTTTGCCCTTTGCAAGTCACACAATCTTCAATCATTTATACGTCTTGCGCTCGCCGCTTCTGTGAAATATAAACAGATGGGTTCTAAATGATTTTTCACAGAAATGGAACTTCCATTTTTAGAGCTGACTACCTGCAATATATCTGTTAGAATGCTACTCCTGAAAGCTTAAAAGAAAAAGAGTTTGATGTAACCCCCACTTCATTTCTGCCAACCACATGCTTTTTTTCCTATTCAAAGCCTACTTTAAAATCAACTGCTTTCATTAGCCCCACTTTAGGACCTCTCCAGTGATATCTAACCAGTCTCTCTTTTCTACAATGCGTTTTTTTTATTATATAAATATAAATACTGTAAAATAATATGATATATTATATTGTATAATATATTGTATAATACAATATTTTATGCAAAGTATTGTATGAGCTTTTTATGTTTTGTTAAGCATTATTTATATTTATGATGCTACCTAACGGTTTAACAGCACCTGTAATAAAACCAATGAGTGTGGAGGTTTTGAAAGGAATAATAATTATCAGATTTAAAAGAAATTAGGAATACACTAACATTAGGGAGTAGAGAGCACATTTTGTGTAGTACTCTGTGTTGAAACAGTACACAGGAGGTTATGATTCTTGTAGGTGTTGTAGACCTGTATTACCACAACATAAACAGAGAAGCTTAAGAATAACATTAAAAGGCAGATTTATTACATATCAACACAAATAACTTTCTGGCAGAGTACATTCCTGCAACTGCTACCAACAGTAATCTCAAGACAAACTCTGGCATAATTATTCTGTAGGATGTGACTTAACATCAGGACATCTTGTTTTGGTAACTAAGCAATTACATCTATAAATTCCTGTTTACCAAGACTCGATTTCATCACCAATGGGACAGGCTAAGACTTTGGTGTTGGGAGTTGCAAGAATGCTCCCCCATTTGCCAACAGGCTGCGTAAAGACAGGGCTGAGCAGCGCTTCAACAATACAGTCATTGTAGCAATAGTGACTACTAAGTAATGATAAATAGCAAAAGTATTGGGAAGCAGAAAGAAATTCAGAGAGATGAATGAAAACATAAAGATGAGTGAGAAGGAGAGAAAAAGGGCTTTCCTAATCAAAGCCCCACGGTAATACCTATTGCCATTCTCTGGCATTTAAAAGGCTTAACAGGGAAGTTGATGAATTCATGACATTTATAGGACCCGACAAAAGGTAAGCTGTGAATAAGCGGCAGGTGGAAAACGGTGATGAACCAGCACTAAACCTTTGATTAAATATATAAATAATTTGTAACATTTTTCAGAAGGTCATCCCTCCCCTCCCCAACATACAGATCATCCATAACATACTAATTATTACTTTATCTTCTTTTATTGACCTATTGAATACATAAGTCATATTTAGCACTACAGCATCCTTTGTGTGTCCATCCCTCAGGCCAAACTGGGCACCTCTTTATGCTAAGAAACTCCTCTCTGAGCTCCTTTTTGCACATTCCTGTCTAAGGGCAGGATTTTATCAACACCTGAGTTAAACTTACTGCCAAATGCAGGTCTTGCTCACCTCAGTCCTAGTCTCTGCCCTGCACCCTCCAGTTTCTCAGCCCCACATCCTCCCCTCTCTTGGACCAATACAAGCACTTCTGTGACCTGTTCAGAACCAGCCTGGGAAGGGATCTGGCCAAACTTCCAAATTTGGCTAAATACACACATGCACGCACCTGACAAAGAGGATTTTTAACCTAGATTAGTTCCCCAGTCTGGGGGAACTCTCTGGCTATACAGTTTTTCTGACATTAGAGGGGATCCAAGTAGGTCAGGGGAGACATGACAGGGAATGAGGAGGAAACAAGATGAGACACCTTTGGCTGTTTATGCTGGTTTATAGACTTTGGGAAAAATAAGGCTTAAATCTCTGCACACCAAAATAGTTTGGAAGATATGAAGTGTTACATACCAATAAGAATTTCAAAATTAGCACAATTACACCAGTGCAGTCCATCCCAGGGACTACAAGATTTTAATTTCCACCTTCCTTCTAACTTCCACAAATCCTCCCTGTGGGAACCAGTCTTGCTTGTTATTATAATCTTAATCAATATGTTAAGATTTTTGAGGTAAATTCCAGTAGTGGCTCCATAATAGGAGTACATTTTGTATAAGGGCACAGAATCATGAAGCAAGACATAGATAACAATTACACAACATTAGTGCTGAACCAGTAACAACTCATCAAATTGATACCATCTGCCTCCCCCTCAAATGGCATAGAGCTCTCATCTTATACTCTGAATACAGATCCATTAATAATAAATGCAAAACCATAGCCTTGAGGCATCTAATCTACAAACACTCGGGAATAAGACACTTAGTGTATCATCCTTCTGGAAAATACTTCAAAGGCCTGGGAGAATTTTTCCCCGTGAGGTGCAAAACATCCTCCCTTCACGCGTTCTGCAGCATGGAACCTCCTAGTATAGTGTGGTGCCAAAATTACAGCGAGAGAAGGAAGAACAGATTGTGGAAGAAAAAAAAAAAAATGCATGGCAGGGAGTTATTCCAAGTGCTTGGATGAGTTCAACAAAAGCAGCTACAAGTTCCATAAATTACAGTGTTACCTTATTAGAGAGTCTACTGAGACCCACGGGGTACATGCCCAGCTCCTCCAAGCCTTTTAAAAGGGGGAACTCAGAATTGAGGCATGCGCATTTATTTCTTGTGTTGTGGTTTAATCCCAGCTGGCAGCTAAGCACCATGTACCCGCTTGCTCACCCCTTCAGCCCCAGTGGGATGAGGAGGAGAATCAGAAGAAAAAGGTAAAACTCATGGGTTGGGATAAGGACAGTTTAACAGGAGAGCAAAGGAAGATAATAACAATAAGAATACTTATAAAAGAATATACAAAGCTAATGATATGCAATGTAATTTGCTCACCGCCCAAAAGCCCAATGCCCAGCCCATCCTCAAGCAGTGACCCCTCCTCCCTGGCTAGCTTCACCCCTTATATAGAGAGCATGTTGTCATATGGTATGGAATATCCCTTTGGCTAGTTTGGGTCAACTGTCCTGGCTGTGTCCCCTCACAGTTTCTTGTGAAAATTAACTCTATCCCAGATGAAAACCAGGACACTTGTTAAAGCAGTAACTGCTGACAAAATTAATAAAAATAAGACCACATTACTATAAATAATGATATTCATAAAAGAGTACATTATCATCAGTTTGAAAAATCATGTTGTCCTATCAGCTGTATATAGGTAAGTTGCAGATACACCTGACAGAGGATGGTTACAAAGCATGAGGGGGTACGTGTGTAAGAAAGGGCAGAAAATCCTGCCTAGCAGTAAGGAGTAAAGTGTGAGAAACAGCCCTGCGAGCACTAAGGAGAGAGGAAGAAAAGAGGGAGGAGATGCTCCTGGTGCCAGAGCAGAGATTCCCCTGCAGCCCATGGAAGGGATCATGGTAAAGCAAGTGGCTATATCCTGAAGGAACAGGTGCAGAGACCATGCAGGAGCAGGTTTGTCCTGAAGGACTGCAGACCATGGGAAGGACCCACATTGGAGCAAAGGAAAAGCATGAGGAGAAAGGAGCAGCAGCCCTTATGAACTGACTACAATCCCCATCCCCCTTATGCCCTGCACTGCAGATAGGGTAAGACGGGAGTTGGGAATGGAACAACGTTGAGCCTGGAAAGGGAGGCAAGGGGAAGGTGTTACTGCAATGGTTTGTCTCTTTCTTACTACTTAAATCTGTTTTAATTGGCATAAGTTAATTTTCTGCAAGTTGAGTCTGGTTTGCCCATGATGGTAATTCCTAAGCAATCTCCCTGTCTTTGTCCCCATCCATGAGCTTTTCCATCTTATTTGTCACCCCCTGTCCTGAAAGGGATTGAGGAGGGGAGTTGAGAGAGGGGCTGGGTGGGCATCTGGCCCTTTAGCCAAGGTTAACCCACCGCAGTGTTTTTTTAAGATATCTAAATAACCAATGACAACATATGACATAATTGCTATACACATTCTGTGACAACGAGACACAGATTATAAACTTCTGTAGGACAAATTCATTAAGCCATTATTTCTACAGTTATATATTATAAAGAAAGAATTTATTGAAACATAGGAATGATCACAGGCCAGTAGCTTGTGATACTGGATCAATAATTTGCAACCTACAGTAGGAGAGATTTTCTGAACCTAATAGAATGGCTGCAAAGGGAACACAATCTGTTGGATCAATAATCCGCAATTCAAAATTGTTTAATAACATTTTTATTTAATAATCCATATTTTAAAATGTTCTTAAAGTCACTGTGATATAATCTGCTCTCCAGGGGGATTTTTTTTTTCTTTCCAGTTTGCTTCAAGATTTACAAAATATTTGACTGTAGTCTTGTGGAAAAATAGAAGATATTTGCTGTAAACATCTATAGGAATAAGATTTAGCTTTTATTTAAGAGTGTTTAAATAAGACAGCATATTGCTTTTCTTTCAGAGTGGTAATAGGCCATCATCATAAGGAGAAAATGAAAAGGAGCATGGGAGAGAATTTACCATTCCATGATGCCACTGTGGACTCATGTCTCTGCATACCACTCAATAACTTCATATTAAGTCATAAAAAATTAAAGGCAAAAATCACATATTGCTATCAATTATGTTTTTATTAAAACTAAGAATTTGGAATAAATCTATTTAGATTGTTGGAATACTGATATTAAGGGCTCAGAATCTGTTCTAGAACAACTGAATAAATTCAAGATCTAACTGATCTAAGACTACAAAAGTATGGCTGTCAGACCTCAAGTTTCTGCTAATTTGACTTCTCCTAGCAGCACATCTAGCACACTATTGTGTATATCTTCCCTCACAGCCAGACAGGTCAGTCAAATATTTGTTTAACACTGGCACTCCTATGTCATCTGATTGATCTTCCATTAATGCTTTTCCAGCATATGCCAATACTACCAACAATTTGAACAGTTACTACAGGTGCCATTTTCCCTGAAATATCTTCTGATAATATTATTTTATTTCTTTAACTTCCTAACCACGTAAACAATTGAAGTTTGGTCCCCCTGAACCAGAATCACCTCAAAGACCATTCTCTTGGGAAGAAAAAATAGTGACCAGACACATTCATGCCATGTAATATCTTTAGAAAAGAGTAAAAGCATTGTTTAGTGGGTTTTATGGGTAACAGGTTTTTATTAAAAACACACACACGTTACATCAAACAACCTTTGAAACAGAAACTTCATTCTTTTCAATTTCATTGTGTTAAAATACTGTTCTCCTTACACTGACAAACAAGTAGACAGTATTTTAATGCTGTCTGAAATTAGTATCAATAAATGCATTCAGAACTCAATAACAAAAAGCAGAAAATGTCATAGAGCACAAAAATTCTCAGCACTAAACACAAGCACCGCTTTCCCTAATGAGTGTCAATATTTCCACATTCAGAAAATTTTAATACTTAAAAATTCTTATTTGTATCTTTAACAATCCAATTATTGACTGCAAAAATTAATGGCATCTGCTTAAGTGCTTTACTGGTGGGTTGCACCTCAGTTAAGAGGATAACAGTGAAATAATGCCAGAGTCTGAAGAACCTGCTTATGTCCCAAATTGTGAAGTTGAGATTCAATTCAAGATGGTCAATGAGGCTTATGTCATGAACAAGTTTACAGTATGAACAAGCCAGCAAGTGCTCTAAGTTACACGAAGAGCTGAATGTCAGAACCCAAAAGGCATAACAGATATGATTTTTAAAACCATCTGTTCTACCTTTCATGCTGTGCCACACATCAATACTGGCTCTATTCTTATTTTGTAAGCAGCTGGATGATGATTAAGTCCCTGTATTTCAGTTCCCTATTAATAACATTGAGCACAACTAGAAAGCACAACTGCAAGGTACCCTCAGATGACTGAAAAATTAACAAACATTACAGAATAACCTTATGCGAATATCCCACTCAACAGCAGATGTAAAAAGGAAATCATGAGAGTGAATATAAAGTATTCACTCCTATGATTATAATAATATTATTACTCCATGAATGAACAATTTTGACAAAATTATAGCTTTACAATTTATGTCACATGTAACTTTAGAACTTGTTTTTTGTCCTTGTATTTTAGTAAAGAGCTATAAGGACAACAGTTGAAGGCTCACTACACTTTAAAACTGAAATCTATCATTTTGATCTCCCCCAAACCCAAGAAACATAAACCCAAGGTTTCTCAAATTTCTTTTCATCGTATGGGACTAGTGAAATAATGGAATATGGCAAAGATGTAATCCAAATTTTAAACCTTCTATAATGAAGAATGAATACCTGATAATTCATTCGATGACTATAAAGCCATCTGTACCTCTGTACTATAATTGAAATATTTTAATTTCCCAAAAATAAAAGCTTGAATAAGCTTTGCAAATATTCCATTCATGAGATTACTCACTTGGTGAATGTTCAACAATATACAGAATTTTGCTTGCAGTCTGTCACAAATACCTTCACAAGTAACGCTTTTGGCAAATGTAACACCAAAAAAGATAAATGGAAATGTCACTCTAGATTTTGCCAAAATGACATACAGACTTCCACAGTTTCTCACTGTGACGTGACAATCATTTCTGTTACCACAACTGAGATCAGAGGTGCTGTAGCCCACAAACAGAAGAGTCAAACAGAGGTCTCTAAACTATAACGTTTAGTCCAGCTTTAAAAAAAAAAAAAAAAAAAAAAAAAAAAAAAAAAAAACAAAAAAAACACAAACAACCCAACCCCCACCCCAACCAAAACTCAAACAAAAAGCAAAACACAGAAAAAACCCCAAACAATTAAAAATAGAGCTTGAAGAGTGATCTTTTGATCTGTTGTTTGTATGGTAGTTTCATTTGCTTAAATAAACATTCTTCCGATAAGCACAAGTCTTTGTTGCAGGGCAGCCATCCCTGAGTTTCTTCCCATGAGGTCTTTCAACACCAGCCTCAATTAACATCTCACACTTTCACATGGAATGGATCAGTATCTGGGTTAAAAAAGCTTATGTCCACAGTATATAAAAATGTAACTTAGAAATACGTTTTTGCAAAACAAAATTGTTAAATAATTGATGATTAGCCTGCTGTCATTGAGATGAAAAGAAAAACTCATTAACTTAATTAAGAGTTTCAGTCAGGTCCAAAACAGAGTAAATAGATTAGAAGAGTGATCTAGAACATCCATCTCTTCCTTAACTCCCCAATTTTTTAATCCAGTGAACAGGGAGTAATAGCAGCATGTCACTTCTAACAAAGTAACTTGTATCACCTGAGAAACAATCAAAAATTATAACTAAAAGCATCAGAGGCAGAAGGATCTTTAATATTTCACTTATTATTATTATTATTATTACCACCAAGCCAAATAGCAAATTCAACCTCAGGTTAGCTGTTAAAAAATACTGAGAAATTCTTCATACCTGAAATGACTCTTTGTGATAAAGCAACACTGAATTACAGCCATTTCATCGTTTCACTTGACTGTCTTCTACTTATCGTCATAACTTCAAGACATTTCTAGCTGAGATGTGTACGTAGCCCAACATTACAGAATATAATGTTTCCTATGGTCTGCAATAAGTTAAAATTAGAGCTTCCGTGGAGATAATAGTATACACCCTTCCTAATAGGTTATTGTACAGGTTTGCACCAGAAAAAAAATAAAAATGAAGTCTGGTATGAACAAAATATAAATGGAAATCTTTGTGTGTTAGCACCAGAATAAAAGCAGAACAAAGACTTAAAAGAATAGCCTATATTGACAGTGAAGGACATTATTCCCAGGACACTGCTCCCAGGAATAAGGTTGGGGAATGTGATGTTTATGTTGAGACAAAAGATCTGTCCAAAGACCAGTCTGTTGTTGTCAGTCAAGAGGAACTGGCATTCCTTGTCTTGTGTGTCACGCACAAGCGATCATGATCAGACTACATAGACACAAACATCTTGGTTCATTTGAGCATGTAGCTTCGAAGTATGAGTGCATACAAATAACTTGCTTAAACATTTGGTAAATATATATCACCTTCTCCTTCCAGAAAACCTTGCACTGAGTTTAACTATACTATTTTTCCTCCATTACCTTAATACATACTTTACAAGTACATTTGAAGCCATATGTGAAAGTAAATAGATCTCCACAACAG
The DNA here is from genome assembly GCA_013400195.1 of Aramus guarauna. Taxonomy (NCBI): domain Eukaryota; kingdom Metazoa; phylum Chordata; class Aves; order Gruiformes; family Aramidae; genus Aramus; species Aramus guarauna. The sequence goes on from VXBL01006366.1 coordinate 469,446, forward strand.
TCCAAATCTGATCCCTAAAGGTAAGTCACTTTCATAATGAAGCTTACAAGTAGAGAGAAAATTAGATTAAGCTGGTTTAGACTCCAACCAATCATTAACTGACAATAGTGAAAAATCTGAATTCAGCCTAATACAGCATTGATACTGTTTTCACACTCATTTTTTGAGAAGTCTCAGCTTTATGTTCTTTATCTTGTACCAGCCATGAGTTCTTCTCTTTTCAGTCAGACAGTTGTCTCTGAAAATAATCCTCTTCAGGCAGGCCCATTGACCTATATAGGTTCAGATAGGCTACACAGGTCTTAAGAGCTTGTGCAATCTTTTCAATGCCTTATTTATTACACATGTAAGATCTCTATATAATGAAGTAATAGAAGGTATATAGTTAGGTAGAGCTTGCTACAAAACCCTACATTGAGACTGTGGGAGGGTGAAGTTTTACTTAGACCAAATGAAAGTTTAAACCATTTACATGAATTCTGTATTTCAGAGTCATGTTCTTTGTGATTGAGTACAAACATATCAAAGGAAATCTGCCCACAGGGAACAAAACTTCTCTTCCCAACCCCCACGCCAAGTCATCCTAGCTTAGAAGTTTTTAAATGATCCCTTTGTTAGAAACAAGGGTAGAAAATAGTTAACTCTATGTATTAGCATATCTTCCAAGCCTCAAACTACTGTAAGACCAGACCTCTCATTCATATAAATGTGTTTTATTCAAACCCTGAAGCATATTAGTAATGTTAAGAGAAAAATATAACCTCGTCCTAATTCACCAACAAGTAACTGACACTGAGAGAAAGCAGAAATAACTGTAAAAACCATGAAAGAAAAGACATTTACACAATAGGCTTCAAACTATTGCTGCAGTGAAGTTCTTGTTCTCAGTGTGACCGCCAATGTTACTGATTTTTACTGTTTCTAGATACACAAGTCCATTGTATCTGAGAAGCACATTACAGGATGGTCAGCCTCAACTGAAGTCCCACAAGAACAACTGGAAAAGATTCAGCATCCAAAGGAAAGTCACCTGTTGCTAACCAGCAAGTTCACTATATTCCAGTAGACTCCTCAGCCTTCCTGAAGCCACCCAAGTTATGACAAGCATCCTGTATTCTTTTAGAATAGCTGTGTTGTCATTCTCTCTTTTTTTTTTCTGCTTTCTTTTTTCTTTATTTATTTATAGATGATACCCTAGCAGCATCTCTTACTTTTTTTGGAGGTGGAATCCAAATACAAGTGCATGTAACACTTGAAGCAGCGCTGTTGTCTTCAACAGGTATGTATGCCTTCAAGGTCTTAAAATTGTATTTTTTTAATCTTGATAAAGACTAATTCACTTGAAAGCGTCATTTGGATTTTAAATGTACCAAATAATCATATAAAATAATTTTTAGTGTTTGAAATAACCCTATGCTGAGGACAGAGAAATAAACTATGTACTCCTCAACTAGAAGTAATTTGGAAAGCCAGGCAAACAGGTATCTCCTCTGTGGGCAACATCCCTTCTCCTGAAATAGGAATATATTCCCTAGCAGGCAGGCAGACAATATCCTTGTAGGTAACATGATAAGCACAGTAAGAGTGACTTTACTTAATGAAGCAATCAAATTCTAGAGATATTTTGTACATATGGGGTTTATTCTGATGTAATTTACTCCATGTATTTTATTTTATACTCATTCTTCACTATTTAGTTTACTGAATGAGATAGGAACATGAAGCTGTGAGATTCTTGCAGACATCTTTCCTGGGTTCCTGACTTCAGTCATCTCCGGATACATACTGGAAGACTCTGAGCTCTCAGACACAAGCCTATAGAAATTACCTTGGTCTCTTTCCCCAGAAAAGCTGTATACTGTCCATAAAGGTGTACATTAACTATATTCACATTATAACTCAAAAAAAGCAGTTAATATTTAGTGTCCATGTCATGCTGGGAAAAGTTAATGTCTTCACCTTACAGATTGGTTATTGAAGCACAAAAAGGCTACAGAAGCCTTGCTCAAGGTCAGGGGATAGCTGACAGCAGGGAACTGAAATTACGTCCATTTGCAAACTAGTACCTAGCCAAACTGTGACAAGACAGACCTTCATGAAGGCACTGAGAAACCCTGTACATTTGTAGATTTAGAAAAGGAGCTGATTTACACTCTGATCTTTTCAAGGTACAATGCCTGCACTGGAGTAAAGAAAATATCAGAATAAAGAAAAACCAATAACCCATAACATGTTTGTTTGCTTGTTTTTAATTAAAATAAATGAAGCAAATGTTCTTCTTTTGACTAAGTCCCTCTAGAAAATAGCTTATAATAGCTCAGATCAACTTTTTAAACATTATAAACATTATTTTCAAAGAAACCACAAAGAGGAGGTATAAAAAGAAAATCTGCAGAGCAAACGTATACAGACACATTGCTGTATTAAGGTTGTTGTGCTATTAGCTACCCTTGTTAAAATGTTAATGAGTAGCTTGCCATAGGCTTGCTGAATTGCAGTTTATTTCTGAACAAGTCAGCATTTTATAGTCCCTACCCCTCTGACCCTGTTTTAGAGTACTTGGTTCAACAGTTGAAACTGTTTTAATGAATACTGCTTCTTTTAAGTGAAATACTGTAATAAAGCACACCACACAAGGACATATTTTAAAATGTCACAACTGGAAACAAAATAAACCTTTTTAGACTGGATATTAAAATTAAGATGTTGAGGATTAATTTGTGTACATTCTCACACTGAAAGATACCAAAAGTAGTCATCCCAAATGCCCAATTAGTTTTGAGATTCCAACCATTAACCTTTTGGTAGAATTCCCTTTATAACAGTGGCTGGGAGTACATCTTATTTTGCAACCAAGTGTTATTAGATTCTGCTGCCCCTACTCCTATTGCACTTAAGAACAGTAAGTTCCAGATGCGGCCTTGAACGTTATTGAGGTACACAGTAAGAGGTGTATCCAAATAACAAAATTATGATAATACAATCTGATTATAGTGGGGAAAAATAAGAATAATACTGAAATTCAATTACCTGGGCAGCTCTAACTGGGAGCTACTGTGACTTGGTAGCATATGCTCCTAAATCATAGCTTCAACAAAAATTTTCATGTGGTAAACTCACTAAGCTTTCTTAAAGTATTTTCCTTGCAGGCAATCTTTTTTCTTAAAGGTCCATTCCTGTTGTTATTTAATTCTGTTGTATCCTTGGACAATCCTTGAATAAATTCCACTCACATTAGATCTGTACATCTGCTCAGCCTGCGAATGCACTGAAGGAACTAAAAACATCTTTCAAAAGAAAAAGATTTCTAAAATTCAGCATATATATATTAATAACACACACTTCAATTTGTTTTTAAATTATGCACAGAAAAATGGAAAACCTACTAGTTTTCATAAGTCCTATTCAAAGAAGTCTACAGTTGTTTTTGAATTCTTCTGTAAAAAAGAAAACTCCAAAATCATAAAATTACTTCCCATCACCCACAAGATCTTTTAAGCTACCTCCTTCACACACACATATGTATATATACACATATGTACAGGTTTACAGATAGAAGGAGAATGTTAACTTATTTTTTTCTTCTGTATTGTAATCTTCTAAATTTTCTTTTGTTCTCAATGCAAATGGTCATTGGTTCATTTTCTCTCACCCAGGACAGTTATGTCACATCACTTGACTAATATGCATGCATTTGCCACTAAAAGACATTTTAACTGAGAGCTGTCACATCCGTCATCTCCACTCGGGCTGGTTAAAATTTTTATCTGCCTTCTTGAATTAATTTCAGCTTGCCTGAGCCCAGCAGGGGACTTTAGAGTGGTTTAGTTAAATTCTTCATTTTGAAAAAGCATTTAGAGTCCTTCTATTTAGATTTTTCTCTTGCATCTAATTTTTGTTTCACATTACTGAAACAATGAGGTAATTATACATCCAGTGAAGGGAGGAGGGAAAAAAAAGCAGACAGATGAGAGAGAGAAAAGGAATTATCCAATTTTGACATTTTCCTGGGAAAGCATTTTCCCCTTGCTTTCCTGCTTTTTATGTGGTTCCCTGTTATTTCACAAATTATCTATAACCATAGTTAGATGTGATTAAGCTAAAAAAGAAAATATGCAGAATGTAAAGAAAAAAAATGAGAAAAGAGAGCACTAACTGACAGTCAAAACAACAAGAGAAGTAAAGAGATAAACTAGAAATGAAAGATTCTGTCACCAAAATATTTTATACAGATCATGTCTGTGACAAAGATGAATGTAACTAAGCCAATAATCTATCCTTTTTAAAGCACTCCTTCAACAGTTTGTTTTTTAGGCGGCAAGCACATATATTGGTGGGTGAGGAAGTTCAAGCTGTGAATTGGATGGGAGGGATGTTAGAGACTAAATAATGGCAGTGAAGGACCTAAATCTATTGAAAGATGTACAAAAAAACAGTGGGAATATATACACCATGACCAGTACCAGACTCTTGATAAATACATTGTCTTACATTGGAGATCATCAATGCATCTCTCTACATTCTGAACATGTTAATAAATACTATAAAAGTTCTCAGGAAAAGTAAGCCACAAAGACACTATAGCTAATCTATAGTAAATAGTACTATCTACACAAAAGGTGTTTGTAAGATTCAGAAAAATTACAGGGCTTCTGAGCGCTTTATTTGCATGCTTGGTTACTTTATGATCTTATGTTCTTGAGACAACAAGCCCACAGTTACACGGTAGCTGAACAGGCAAAATCTATTTAAAAATTAAGATGTGACTGTTTAAAGAAGCTTTCAAAATCAAGTTGATACACATAGTTTCAGTGTCAAAGAGAGAAAATCAGTTTAGTATCATCTGCAAAACTTGAAGAAAAACCCTAATACTTACAGAAATAGAAAAAATTAATCAGTCCTTATAGAAGAGTCCAAAGGGAATGTCTTTACTGCTTAACTTCTATAAAAACTGCGTTTGAATAATACAACCATTACTAGAACACAAAATCAGACTGTGCCCTTTTGCAATACCCTATTGCCATTAAATTGAATCTTCTTTTAGATACATGTTAAAGCAACCATTAAAACAACCCTAAACTCAAACCTAAAAGTACCAGACCATAGAAGCTAAAGTCCTAACAATTTGCATATATCATTGAAGAATTGCATTTGCTCCCCAGCAAGAGTAACGAGATGTATCAGCCTTTGTACCTCCTGTGTATCTAAGCAATACTTCTTGATAGCCAGACACACAGCTGAATGTTAGCTATCAGTAAAACTTTAGAAGATAAGGTTATTTACATTTCATGATATGTAAAACAGAGAAAAAAATTTAAACTTATATAAATTGGTTAAGTGGGCTCAAAGTATCCTGGCTAGAAAAAAAAAAGAAAAAAAAAAAAGGAAATCTTTACCTAGATTATTCGGGTTTAAAACAGAAAACCAAAACAAAAACAGGTGGAAGAATGTTTTAAAACAAACCCATACAGTATTAAACTGTATCTTCAAAACCTGAAGTCTGATTTGGTCTTTGAATCTATAACTGCAATATTCTTTGGAATTGTACTCCTAAAGCAGAGGAAAAGATAGGTCAGGGATATAGTGATTCTCCAATTCTGAAGCTTACTGAACTTACACTGTTCAGACTAGTGGAAATAACTTCATAGATAAAACTATCTGCAACAGCTCCCACAGTCAATGCAGCACTGGTAAGGGTGCCACAGAGAACAAACACTTAGTCCTCTGAGACATATTGCGTAAGTTCATAAAGGCTGTAAAGATGGCAAAAGTTAGCTCTGGAAATTTTAAACCTGTCAGGATTTAAATGCTGTATGAACTCCCAAATGGAAATCACTGGTTTTGTATGTAGTGGCTCCTCTGGGAAGGGGTCACAATACGGTAATAATAATTCCCATTGTTACCACTGAATTCAAAGGGACATCTATACCCATGCCTTTGAGTTGAGTTATTGTATTGCTACTGCTTAAGTATAGTCATTCTGATCAAAATAGCTGTTAAGGAAAAAAAAAAAAAAAAAAAAAAAAAAAAAAAAAAAAAAACAAGACACCAAAACTACTGAAAAANNNNCCACCAAATCTACTGAAAGACAACTGTATTACAGTAAATGAGTTACACGAGAAAAAAAAAAAAAAAAAAAGAATTGTGGTAAATACTGATTGAAAAAAATCAAAATGTGTTTGTGCTCAAGGAAGACAGGCAAATAAAAAATCTAAATATTTTTAAGTCTTAAAACTTAACAGTCTAACCATCTGGCAAGTTTACAGCTATTATTACAAATTCTTATTTAAATGGCAGTAAAATTTGTTGCTGACATGAAATTAGTCATGCAAGGGCCTGCAGATGTACTACCTTCTGCCCAAGGACTGAAACTCTGTATGCAATGTTCAAAAGTGTTCATTTGTTCGGACTGTGTGGGGTACAGAAAGACAACAGCTCTAAGACTTCTCTGGGCACCACAAGTAAGAGTTGGAATCTTCTGGGAATTCATTATACATACTCAATTGCAACTGTAACTCTACTTACTACAGGACTGACCACATTTTTTCTACCATAGCTGAATGTGCAAAATAGACCACAGGAATGCATCCTGTTCTTTCTTTTTATTTCCCATTTTGTCAGGTAACAGCTGTATGAGGCAAAAGACTAGAGGTGAAACACACTGGAAGAAGCTTATTAGAAGCACTGGCTCAGTTCTCAATAGAGGAAAGTACAGGAACTTCTCTGATATAATAATGAATTATATAAAATAAATCCACTCTAATATGCTAAAGTACTTACTGAAATTACATTTTATAGCAAGACAAATTTACCTTATGAAAAGGTTTTACAGGAATACTTGAAGTAACAATATGAATTTATTAACAGGAGTTCATTTTGGAAATCACATTTAAGACCTATCTCCATATAAAAGCAGCAAACATTCCTATTTGATAGGAACATAAAACGTTGTCATCTTAAATTTGTACTGGTTCTCATCAAGATATAAAGAAAGCATTAAAAAGAAGAGGGGAAGAGAAAAGAGTGATCAGTATAACCCTTTTAATTACAGTTGGTAGAAAATTCCATTGACAATGCAAGTAAGATTTATAGTAGCTCTAAGTTCAAGGAATTTGACAGCTTTCACCTATTTTTCTGTAGTTTTGTGTAACCACGTGTCCTTTGAGTAAAAGCAACATTGCAAAAGTATCCTTGGATCCCAAAACCTACTGTGAAAGGCAACAATCACATAAGATCCATGTTCTCAAAGCTATTTAGATGTCTATCTCCTTCTGAGGGACTACACATAAAAAGCATAAGCTTTAGGAATTTAAGTCCAGTTGGCATTAACAAAGCCTATATATGCATAAGAAATGCATGATCTGGGAACAAAAGAAAGCTATATCATGAGTAACAGGAGCCAAATTAAACCTTATCTACATATACACAGTGTTTTGAGGCAAAGCATTATTTTTAAAGCACAGTCCAAAGCAAGGAGGAAAGAAATGCGTGAAAGCAGCGCCAAAAAGGTTGGACCTGAGATAAGGTATTTGGTCTCTGTGCTTACGGGAGCACAGTTTATTCTCTCTGGACAGCTATGAATAAGAAAGCAAGAACATGGGCTTGCACCCATTTTTACTGAGTTGAATTGGAACAAGCTTTTCCTGTACTTTTCTCAAAACACTAAAAAGACAAGAAATATACAGTAGTATGTGGAATCTGTTTGCTTGTGCTTGTGTTCCCAGACAGTCATATAGAAGATTCTGTATAAGAAATATTTCACAAAAAAATTAAAAAGCATTCAGTGAACAAGGTTAAATGTGACTCCTACTCACAGCAGTGAAAAAAAAAAAAAAAAATCAAGAGGTCTTTCCTCTGTAACAACTGCAAACATATGCCAGCAAGACCCAGAAGACTGGATAAATTCGATTTGTTAGCAGGTAATGGGCTAGATTCTGTCATCCTTACTCACACCAAATAGCACTTTTATCAGCTCTTACAATAAAGGAAGGTTCTGTTCCAGAAAAGTACTGATTCTCCCATCATCCACAAATTACACAATCCTTTCTCATCAGACATCAAAGCTGATAATTAAAATAAGTAGAAAAATCAGATGCCTTTCCTCAGTTTATTTACCAGTGTGCCACAATCAACCGTCCACATCTATTAAAATCTATTAAAATGTATTTTTTAGTACACTGGTGGGACTCTGCCAATGCTTCCCTTGCCTCCACAGCATCATTGTGCCTCTGCTCCTCCAGGCAGCCTAATGAAAAGCGCCTGACAGTGACTTCCCTCCCTCCCTCCCTCCCTCCCTTCTCCGTCAGCTATTTGGATTCAAACACGCACAGCTCATGCATAAGCAAACAGGTGCAAGGGACAGGGTCTGCCAAACCCCAAGCAAGCGCGAGGTACACATGTAGCTTGCTGATTGTGGCATGCTACTGATAGAAGGCGACAAGGCCAGACAATAGGTAGGGTCAGTAGGTGGCTCTTTGATTTTCCTGGCTCTCTACAGAACAGCAGCATGGGAGTTTGCCTGTGGGGGACAAACGCTGCCTTGCCACACAGAACATTAAAGCACTGGGGCTGGGAAACCAACAAGCATCTGGAACACGGACTCTGTATCTTATCAGGAAAATTGCTAATGCAAATAAGGACGTATTCACCCACAAGCCTTGTCGTCTGCTTGTGAAGAGATGATTAACTGTGAAAACTTTGTAATAAAACAAATAGCTCTGTGTGTATTAATGAGTTTTCCATACAAAATGAGATCCTCCAGTAACAAGGCGTATAAACGGACTTGTTCCATCAGAAACAGATTTCAACTATAATCTTACCGTATCACCGCATGCTGTTACTGCTTTTTAAAAGCTTTTTCATTTCTTTTTGCTTTTTCTCATCCTACTAGATTTGGACTTCAGACATTTCAAACCACTTCAACAAACACTCAAGGTTCTGCTGTCTCAGAAGTCTTGATTATGTTTAGATGCTGGTCAGTGAGCCAGAATTATCTCCATCTCAAAGCACGTGCTCACTGTCAGAGTTGTTACCTACCTGTTTCATTCAGATTTTAAAAACAAAACAAATAAGCAAAAACCCAAGGCAAACAAAACAATTGGTATGGTACGATCACAAAGAAAGTTAGCTGAAAGGCCTGAACTAAAATCACTACAGAAACTGCACCAAGCTCACCAGCTTCAGTGAATCAGCATCAATTTACAACAGCAAGAAGTACCACCTTTTTTTTTTTTTTTTTTTTTCACAGCTGCTTGGTTTTAATCCATTTTTTTAAGTCACATATTCAGGAAGTGGCAACCTCATTAACTCATTGCTCTGAATTACTATGAAACAGTTACCCAACTTTACATGACATCATACCACATATTCCAGTTATATTTGAAAATATCAGTTTAAGAACAGTAAAGATGCAGAGATGAACTACCGAGGTAGGGAACATCAATCCTTGACTACTGCACATAATTAGTTCAAACTGTCCATTCTCAGAAATTGTAAACACCAGGACCACTTAATTAAAATATTTAAAACTTTAAAATACAAACTAAACATGCATACCTCACATGACACAAAAAACCCAACTGTTTGGTACATATCATGATGCAACAGCACCCAGATTGTTCCATGCTTAGAATAGAACAGTGAATTTAACAGCAGCAAAGAACTTCTGAAAATCAAGTAGATAAGATCTTGATATTTCTGTGCTGAACCTTATTTAACTTTAAGCAACCATATTTGACAATTCTGCCTTCAGAAGGCATAACACTTCTTCACATGTTGAACAATTCTCACCTCACCTGTGACATGAGCCCTAAATTACCTGCCATGTGGCCTGAAATGGCATGGAAACACTAGAGAAATGCACGCCCAGTGGGGTTGCTGCTGATTCTAAGAACATTTTTAGCCCTGTCTCTCTCACATGAACAGTTTGCTTCTCTCTCTCTCAGTTGAATTCCTGTTTGCAAGCAATCAAATTCTGACTGATTCACGGACAGTGTGCTGGCACGATACACAAACAGTGGAAATTCCTCCCCTTATGAACCTTTCTCTAAAACACTTCTTCCAGATTAAACAAAATGTGGCCTTTCACTTTAGAAATTTTTCTGCCAAATTTCAGTTGTCAATTATTAAAGGCATTAATAAATAATTACATCTTCTCTCACAAATATCTCTAGTATAAGGGGATCTGATTTAAATGTTTGTCATAAGATTAAGCATCAGACTACAAAATCAGGTTTTATTTCCCATATGGTTAAACTTATAAGCTTAAATAAAACTATAAATCCTTGTTTACAACTCCTTTTACTTCAAAAGCTAACGCTAACATCCATTTGAACTCTCCACTGTGCACTTGGGAGGTTGAATAAGTGATGGCTTACAAAGCTCTAAAACCGGGTTATTCATAGTTACCTTTACTGCAGTGACAAATATTTTTCCCTTCAGTTTGGTGATCTCAGATTTCATGCAGCAGAGCAAGCTCATATGGTACGAAGTGACTTCAAACTTTAATTTTATTTTTTTTTTTCACAATGCAAAAACTGGTACTAAGATCAATTGTAAAAACAGCCTTGAAGTTGTATATGTATACAACCTGAAAAATCAACATAGAGCTTGATATACAGGTTTCTGTTGCTTTCTTCTACTGCCTTATATTGCCAAGTTTTCTCCACAAATATTATGCAGATGTAATAACGCAGATGTAAAAAGATATCTAAAATATACCCCAAATTTCATCCAGAAATAAAAGGTGTCTTTCAATACAGGAAGCAACTGGTGACTCTTTAGGATAACTGCCAAGTTAACCAAACTATCATATTTCTATATAAGTGAAGTTGTGACAAAAATTTACGTTTGCGTTGTTGTTGTTGCATATAGAACAAGTTCTGTAACTCAACTTCATAGTTGTCTTATTTTCAAAGGGGAAAAAACATAGATGTATGAGGTATCAAGCTGACTAATTTTGGTTTCAATTTCTAAGCTGTTTAATCAGACACTAGATGAAGCTGATCACTATGTAAAAAGTAGTTTAATTAGAGCAGAAAGCCATCAGAAGCAGCAAGCAGTTGCATGAAGAGAACAAATACGTGACTCCCCTAGCACACGAAGGGACAGTATCACCCAGATGTGTAATGCTCAGCTGGCTCTCCTCAGTGTCTTCTGAAACTTTGCTAGCCCTTTGAATTTTGTAGCATGTATAATCAGTAAACACTGAATTTGGAGTACAGGGAAAATATGGCACCATTGGCACTACTCATGGGATTTTACCCAAGGATGCAGCAGAAATGAGCAATCATTCAACAAGCCTGCTTGGCCTGCCTCTAATTTATCATGGCTTACATCTCATGCCTGCCAGTAGAGCTGAATTCATATGTTATTGTCCCAAACCTGTCACTTTCTGGACTGCTTTTTAATCTTCCTCCTAGAATTACATTCAGAAAGGTCACTGCTATCCAATTAGAACCTTATCAAAGATGCACATGCAGGCTGGATTCACGCTTATCGAGAATGGGTCATAAATCCAGAAATTGCACATCACAAAGTACCATTACCATAATGAATAACTCACATGGAAAAAAAAAAAAAGTGTCAAAAGATACCTGTGTATTGCCAGGCAAGTGTTTGACTTTATTTATCCATATACTAGAGCAGGTGAGTGACTGAAAGGGTTATTTATAATTACAGGAATTATGGAAATCAAAGACCATCAAATCCAATAATACTTTGTATTTTATACAAAACCTGATATTGTATACATTTCTACAAACACAGGCTTCCCTGCTCTTTTTCTTTAAGTCTCCAAATGTGTATTTTCAAGATGATTTGTGAGGATTGCTATCATTAATATACCAACGTCTACAGCCTTTTCTTCTATTTCAGTGTCTTTGAAACTTATTAAGAATGACACATGTAGTCTTTTATCAATTAATTTAATCAAGCTCATAACTTGAAAGAAGAATTTGCTTTCAGTCTTCTGATTCAGGTACATCAATCCATAAATACAACCCATACACATATCCATGCATTTCTAATACTGATTTTTGTAAAAAGTTTTTCCATATGTCACTGATAACTTGAGAAATACTTTAGTGTATGATCCAGTTGAAAGAGTAATGATGTAGTAAATACAGCCTAGGAACATTGAGACTGAAAAGCATTAAATAAAGACCACATTTTTATGTTCCTTGTGCTTCTAAGATTTCATTCAGTTTCCTATTTTGACAAAGTGCATTTTCAGAGTTGTCCATTCCAGATGCAGATAGCAGCATGTCTTTGTTACTGAAGCCTCCACTTATTAAAAAATCACCTGGAAACACCACACATTAAGTCCCTCAACAGCTGTGTAGAGAGACTATACTGATTTATATACAGGATCACAAAGTAATGCTCTGAAGAGAATAAGTAGATGAAAGAACTGAGTAGGTTTAAGAATTCCTCTAAGAATCCCTCACTTTCTCCCACCACACTGCCAGCCTCATTGGTCAACATCTGGGAGGGGTCCAAGTAGGGGAAAAGGAATATGGAGCAAAGTCTCAAGTCTTTACAAAGCACTGCAAAGTCTTACTGCTTTACCCCCTTCCAGAATATCTATATTAGAGCTTCAACATCTAAACATAAGTGAAAACCTAAATTTACAATCACTTTGTCTTTTTTTCCCACACCCATCAGTTTATTCCTTCTCTCCTTCATTTGACTGAGGGATTTTTACTTAAATTACTATGCAACTATTCAGGATTCCAGATGTTCATAACCAACATATCAATGAAAGCAGAGTATGGAGGTAACCTAGTGACTCTGGAGATAAGCCTCCAAAGCAAAGTTGGAGACACACTGACAGACTTAGCCCAAACAAACTGCTTTTCCAATACGACAACATCCATTGTATTCCAAAATTAGTAACAGCCATAATTGACTTTTCACACCTGCCCTAATTAATCCTATTTATTCACTATGGAACATAGATTGCCTACAGTTATTGAGCAAGCCCATTCAGTAAACAACATGGATATTTTTGCACAATGGTACATCACATAAGAGACCTGTATATATTCTTGCATTTGGATTTATTGCTAGCTCAAGCTGGATCTCAGTAGCTCGTAAAGAAAAGTAGATGTGGTATTTAACCGCTAACCAGCACACTTTTACATGAAACTCTAGCATCTTTTTCAAATAATAAATACTACATGTTTTGCGGTCTGATATTACTCTATTTAAGCAACACCACCACAGGCACTTACTCTTTACTTAAAATGAAAACTAAGAAGCAGAAGACTATTTTTAGTGATTTTTTTCCTCTGTCTTCCATATTTTTTCTAAGATTTTTTTTTTTTAAATCAGAACTAGCTTCTGATTTAGGTATGCATTTTATCTAACAGCATTCAAGCAGAGACATCTACAATGACTTGGTTTAACTGGGGTATTTGCACTCTTCTAGAATGCAAAAGGTACTGAAAGTACCCGTTTAATAGCCTGGATATTACTCTGCACTTTTGGAACTTAAATTGAGAAGTATTTCATAACATAATATATATGTAGCTGACAAAGGCAATGTATTTGAACCATCCCCCCCTTCCCAATTGTTTCCTGTTTGGTTTGGACTTCCATCTGGTCATGAGGAAGTAAAGATGTACTCTGGAATTTTATTATTTTAAATGTTGACAAGCACATCAACTGTAGTTTTATTCACTCACATAAGAGGCTGTCAGAAGCTGCCTTAACTGGAAAGTAATTGACCTTTGTTCATAATAATAAAAACAGTCAAAGAAAAGTTATCTGAGAAAGGCTGCTGTTGCTATCAAACTTTATGATGAAGTAAGAAAACTGCAAAGATTTTTAAACCCATCAGAGCAAGACAAATGCCTAAGAAAGCTTTGCCCTATGTTTGCACATGGAGACTACCAGCTACAGATTTTTTGTATTTACATTGTATTAGTGACTTGCTGTGCAGTAATAATTTAAACTGAAATATGAGTAAAATCTGCTTTAAAAAAGGGGGGGAGGGAGGGAAATCATAAAAACCACACTAGCCATAGCACCCAAGCCTTATGAATAAACAATTCAACCCACAATAACCTGAGTGCCTCCCAAGGAGGTCTGATTGACAGTCATCTGTAAAAGTGCCAGTGTCCACAGCACAAGAGTTCAAATTAAGTTCTCTGGGACAGAAATGGTCTTTTTGTTGTGCCTTTACATTGTTTACAATGTGGGGAAGCCATTTCTCTAGGCCTTAGTATAATATAAATTACAGGTAATACTAATAAAGTCCAACTTTCAGCAGAGAGTAATGGATATCCCTATTGGTAATCGTAACAGAAAGGTCATGAATTACAGGGCATGGAGCAAGAATTACCTGATCATACCCAGAGATGTCTCCTCTAGGTCAAGGTTAGAGTGCACTGGAAGCACCGCAGCATTTTTTTTTTTTTCCCTGTCAGCAATGTCCTGCTCCTGTGATAAATTAAGGACTCAAAGCTCCAGGTCATTTTTGAACCCTTCATCAGTTATAAATTCTCTTTAATAATAAGCAGAACTCTGTTAGCAAACATAATGATTTACAGTAATGAGGATGCTTGTACCATTTTTCCAGACTATACTGTCATTTTATTTTATAATAGCTAGTATTTACAGAGCACTTTACTAACATAAACTAATTAATTATATCCTCAACTGTTTCTATTCAAAATTCTAATGATGTAGTATCATGAACAATCATCAAATGTCCACTGAGACTTCTATGCTTGACTTACAGTATGAGATGAGCTCATAGAAAGCAGCCAGCAAACATAGCAAAGTCCAACCTTTGTTGATTTCCACCACCTAGTTATGTTCTTCAGCCATTCCTTCAACTCCTTTGTTATTCTGTTAAGCACATGACTTATTTAATAGCAGCATTTTTTACATTAGACTGAAGAGCTCATTACCATTCTGAGGTCGTTGTTCAAGGGCTTGCAACTCAACCATAGTGTTTTGCTTAGGATCATCAAGTAGCAAAGAAATTCTCGACCTGGATTCACACTAGACTAGGGAAAAAAAAAGACAACCAAAAAATCTAAAAGTCAAGGATATGCTAGAGCTACTGCTCTACTGCTTTTTGTAGTCTTATACCGATTATCATTTTTAGCATTCATATGTGTGAAATTGTTTTCCGACAGAAATACAACTTTCTACAAAAGAATTTTTGCACATGTACAAAAATGGAGGCATTCACTATTCTTTAGCATACCCCTAGGCTCTAGGGAATTAGAGCATTCTCTCTCGAAAAGCAAAATCAGTGTCTCCTAGCAATATCTTCTATGATTCTTACAGACACTGTTGTCCTCCTGGTGGATTTTCCTGGGGGAAGGGAGGAATGTTAACTGTTAATACTCATTCTAGTTGGCTACTCGATTTCTGAACAAAGGGGGAAAGATTATCAGTGAACTATTAGACTGTACAAGACCTGCAATATAAAACCAGGACTAAGTATTAAGAGAGTAACCCAAGACTAATTCTACCAAACACATTGGAATTTTCACTCTTAGATGAGGCTTATGTTTTAGCTAACATTTTCAGAAAAAGTGTTTATTTAAGTAAGGTATTCGTAATGCTATAATCTCTATACTATCAAGTGCTCTTAACCATTCCTTATTACAGAAACTCTAACAAGTAAACCGTATGCTCATTCTGTTTATATCAGAAAACTTTAAGGCTCAAGTGATGATGAGAAGAGGAGGAATATACTAAGCAAGAAGAAGGTAATATATATAAAAAGTAGGTGACAATTGAGGTCATACAGTGTCACTGGCAGATTTCCTAGAAGGAATTTGGCCCAGGGACATTCTGTATCCTCTAAGTACCATTCAGAGAGGTAGAGTCAACCCAGGACAGAACAAAAGCCTCCTCTATATTAGTCTAACCTTGAGTTCCCCAGGGCCCTAAATACATTCCAAGATCTCCAAATTGCATTGAGAGAACCTGAACAAGAACATTTTATAGGCCTTAAAGAGAAAGGAGCTTTCCATAAGAAGGTTTTATTTAAGTAGATAATTTAAGGTCAAAATAGCAATTTAAATCTCAAATCTTTATTGCCAGCAACCATTGCTACTAAAATAACAAAACAAATACAATCAGATAAAGCCATAAGAAAGGAAGTTGCTAAAGAATTTCCTTCCCTTTTAAATCAGGAAACATCTTACTCTCATAGCTGATTATTCCACTTTCTAGTCCACAATAACCAAGTTTCATATGCATTTAAGCCAGCCTCATAATGCAAACAGCTTTGATGTAGTTCAGCAGACTGTCTTTCTTCTCTCACAGCATAAGCCGCACTGCACGCTCAAAAGCAACACCAACAGGGAATGCCCTTCAAGCCAAAGTTGCACTACACAGCCAAGACTGTTTTTTTAAAAATAAAGAAACCAAATGGTCCAATAATCCAGAATAAAAGCTTTGAACCTGCTGTTCAGAAGGATGCTGATGACTATATCACATGTCACTATATTATGATCGACACATTTTCATAGAAAAGAGGTTATATAGGCAGTGAAGCATCTGACCACATGATATTTGCATTAGAAAATTAGCACCATACAAATTAAACCTGGCACATACTAAGTGGATTTGAAACTGGTAATTGATAAATCCAGAAAGAGAGAGATCACTGGGGAATCACCAACAAAAAAACAAGTTCCTAGTGGAGTCATACTGGCATTGGTTTGCATCTTCAAAACAATTCAATATCTGTCAGTAATTGAGAAGAAAATATAAGGTCACTACTAATCCAATTTTCAGACAACACACATTACTGCATAATGAAGTGGCAAGCAATCTATACAAATAAGCATTGCTTGGTAAACTGGGCACAGTTCAAGATTTATAGTAAGATCAGATTTCAAAACAAACAATAAACCCAGAGTGACAGAATGGAAGATTATATCCTAGAGGAAAATGGAAATAACCAAGGGAACAAGCTCCTAATTTAAAAATGCAACTAAAAATTACTAAAATGATCTCTCAATGTAAGAGAATATCAGCAAAGATGTTTACCCATTGTGTAACTGCCAATGATTAGGCTATTCCTGTGGTATTTTGCCCAATATTAATGTTCACACTTTTAAAGTACACTAAAAAACCCTACAGTTTTCACAAAAGGGACATAAGAATATTTTGAAGCTTGGAAAAAAAAAAAAAAATCACAATTTAGAATGTGATACTTTTTTTTAAGGCAAGGCATAGGTAGTAAGTATATATGCAAGTTGCAATTTTTCAAGGCTTTTTCCTTAGGATGACATTCCCAATACAGGATTTCAGTATTTCATGTTTGAAGGTTGGGTCTAGGAAAATTCAAATTACAAATAAAGCTAATGAAGGGAATAAGTTACTGAAATTGAAATAACTGGATTTTTTGAGTGAGTGTGTGTGTGTGTGTTAATGAAGCAAGTTTCTTAAAATGTTCTGAAACTTGAAAAATTGTAATCTCTCTGTCTTGCTTCCCTCAAAACTGTCTCTGGATCCAAAGGCTGTAGATTTCAGACACTCCAAAACCACAAGACTGCCATCTAATCAGTGCTTGAAAGCTGTACTTATACAGTATGAGATAGCACCTGGTGATCTGAATCTCATTTTACCACTATTCCACATAGCTACGCAGGGAAAGTAAATGTCAACTGCACGATACAGCTGCAATATTTAAAAAACTTACGACATCTCAGAAATACCACATGGTATGGGAATCCAAACTTTTTCCTCCGTAGAATATTCAGTTTGTATAAATTTAAAAAGAAACATTAACTGAAGGCTAGTCAGAACAAGAACAACTAAAACTCATGACGTAGTAGTTTTATCAAGTCACCTCAATATTAAAACAGTTTATAGAGGATGTGATTTCCCTCACTTGAAATCTTTTTAACTCTACACAGGGATTCAATATTTATTCAGGATAGAACGGACCAAATTCAGGTCCTAAACCAAGAGCATACATCTTTTCAGCCACAAATTAGTGGTCCTACTACAGAAGTTGTGGCTTGGGTTATGCAGAATGTTAAACTACATGATCATATTGATTTTGAAAACGTTGCCTTAATTCATTCAGATTATGTAATTCAACATTTAGCTTCCTTTATTCAGTAAGAAGGTAATTAAATAGTTTTGAAAGTAAAACTTCTTAAGTAGATGCCCAGATATACTTTGCGGGGAGGGGCAGGGGCAGAGCCGGAGACCATGTGACTGGCTCACTTCTCAAAGTTCACCTGCAATGTAGTCGACAGCTTGAGGAAAAACAGTCCAGATATAGGCTGCTATTACCACAATGAGGAAAGAAAAGTTCCCAGACAGATACGCTTTTCTGTTTGACTGTACTTACGATAGCCCAAAGAATTAAACATATGTAAACAAACATTTACGTGCCCTTATGTGACCATTCCCAAAATTATCTTGAACGTCACTGACATTTACCTAATTGCCACCTCTACGCCCCCGCCTCCCAAAAAATTAAATTAATTCAAGTCAATTAAATTTTCTACTGCCAATAAGCTTAGGGAAAGTAAACAAATAGGCAACCTTGTCAAGAAATGTTTCCACTGGTAACCTCTGATCAAAGAGAAGGTCAACGTGGCTTTACTTTTGAAACA
Source organism: Aramus guarauna (assembly GCA_013400195.1). Lineage (NCBI taxonomy): Eukaryota > Metazoa > Chordata > Aves > Gruiformes > Aramidae > Aramus > Aramus guarauna. The sequence goes on from VXBL01006366.1 coordinate 488,048, forward strand.
CGGCAGCTTGACAGCTCCTCTTTTCCCTTCTCCCACTCACTTTAATGTTGACTAACCTCTAAACTACAGCCCGTATGCTGCCACCACAACACCACCGATTGCAAGTTGCTCTCCCAGTTGCAATTACAAATTACTGTCCCATCATTTCCTGCATTTAAGGCTGTCAGTAGAGTTGTCAGAAGTATGTAATTGCTGTGCAAGACCCTCACAACTGGCTTCTGCTCTGATCTATGGAACCACTCAATTCCACAGCTGTCAGAGCGCTGACACCAACTGCAGTTAATGACACCACGTCATCTCTCTGGCTCGCTTACCTGCCGACCCTGCAAACAAATGGACGCTAGCAGGGAAGATAGGGAAGTGAGCAGCACATACCGTATTTGTCATAATCACTATGATCCACAGTAGAAGAAAATCAATTCCTCTTAATCGAATAGAGTGACTTATTAAGGGTTATAAGTCCTGGTTGGAGAGCTGTACTGATTTGATTACGCTGGGAGAGAAATTAGCAATGAGCTCTTGAACTATCTTTCCTTTTGTCTTCTGGCTCAGAGTTGCTATTAAATGATTATCTTATGAGAATCTCAGTAAGCAAGTCATGCTTTGATCAGGGAAAGCAGTAGGGAAAAGGGTACTGAAAAGGTTCCTGAAGTGTTGACAGACAGGGATGTGAACAAACACAATATGCCTATCACAGCATTTCTGATTCTTGACTGAAACAGCGCAGCAATGGCACGTACCCGAGACAAACACTCGAGACTTTCCAGAACAACTGTCTTCAGTTCAGCAGTACCTCAGCCACTTCGCTGATTGACCATGAACAACTTAGATTGTGACATACTGTAACTACAAATTAAAACTGACAGAAAAAATGGTTTGCAACAAATCTTTCTTCATTTAAGAAATGTTTTCCCAATTTTAGAATCATCAATATCAGTGAATCCAACATTAGTCTTTACAAACACCACTTAATAGATTAGGAAGCAAGGAAGTAGAATAAAGATAGAGATGGGAAAAAACACATTTAAGATGAGAACTGGCAAAACAGAGTTTCTCTTTTCAGTTAAAATAGCACATGGTTATCCTGAATTTTAAGTATACTGCTGACTTAAATATTGGATTTAGAATTAGATTTAACCAACCCTAATAGGGAACCTGGGAGTTTGGGGTGGGGGCTGTTTAAACTGGGGGAAAATATGCCTAGAAAAGATGCTTGGTTTCACCTTTCAAAGCAAAAATCACTGGAATTAATGGAAGGTGTGTACCAGCACCTTCCAGGATCACATTGACTGCTACAGATGCAGTGAAGTTGCACCATATCTTTTATTAGTGACAGTAGGCCAGGTCATCAGAGATACATGCATACATGTAAAATTTAAGTGAAGTAAATGATACAGAGTCCATGCACATCAGCTCATGATCTCATTCACTAATCTTAAGTTAGGAAAGCTGTTGAAATAGTTTTAAGACCAAAGAATTTTAAAGAGTCTAAGTATTCATTCCATATTATCACAATTCTGTGCTTCACTACACATTCCAAAGTGGAAAAGCTTTGGAAAAAATATCTATTTTCATTATTACGGTTCTTAATATGGTTTATTTGGAGTTCTCAGTTTTGTGCAAGGGTCATATTCCATCTGAATAAAAGTTAACTGAAAAGAGATTACAAGCTCTGGGTCGTCTTTTGCTCCTATACCAAAATTGTTTGTAGCTAACATTAGTATTCCTAGATAGTAGAAAATCAGTTCTAATATTTTACAAAGGTGTACTGGTAGCTTTAATCACAATGATTTTGCTACTTATGATTAAAGAAATATTTAAAAATAAAGACTCGTAAATTAAAAATAGAAGTTCTGCCAGTTTCCAGAATGTGCTTATTCTAGTCCCCTAGAAACCCCAGAGACACAGCAATAATTTCCATGTGATGAATTACATTTATCATGCACCTTTGTTCACCTCAACTGTTCTCTGCATGCTAATCCATCACTTTGGGAATTATTCAACCATTCCAGGCCTCTGAGCTTCAAAGGAACACCATTACAAATAAGTTACAGAAGTCACAATTGCTAGGAATATCTTGTTCACCTGGGCTTAAACACACATAACACTGATGAAATCTTCAGGGTACCTAACTGCTTAGGATCTCAGAATCTGGTAATTCACACCTGTAAACAATAATTTCTTCAGTGGATTTTGATGGCAAGGTGAAAGGAAAGTTTCTGATAGAGAGGCCACTGGTCCTAAGTATCTAGATACTATAACCTGTTCCAAATTCCTTCCAGAGTTTAGGAAGGACATGAGCAGGAGATAGTAGAAGGATCTTGGTTCACAAAAAGCTGATGTTTAGAAAGAGGCAAAGTTTCTACCCTGTTTCTTCCCTCTGTTTTCCCCATCACAGCACTCACAAGAAGTCATCCTGACAGCAGTCAAACATGGCCTCTTCAAAGGAAGTGATCACAACTTGGTAAAGTGATAGACAACAGAAAGTAGTCTTATCTTGGAATAAAGAGTAGATAATCTAAAGATGACACTAATAATCTGGAACATAATAAATATGTACCACACACAAACATAAACATATTTACAAAAATATATCAATACAGACACACACTTTACAATTCTTCCTGTTTGATATTTCCCACTACTTTAATACACTTACTAGTCAATAGTAACAGGAAATTAATCAGTATTACAACTTGCCGAAGAAATTTCCCTACTCTATGGGGAGTAGTAAACTCAGAATTTAATAATCCATTCCTCGATCAGATTTACAGCTCACCCTCTGTTTTCAGATGTTCTGGTAAATTAGTATTTCCTCCTATAGCATTAGAGAAAGAGTTTATTAAAGGAATGTCAGCAAGTAAAGCATACTATTTTGTAAGGTTAGAGCCATAAGAATCATTTAACTCTCAATACAAAAGCAGTTCTGTCAAAATAGTCCCCTTTGACAGTTGTAACTACTACATCTATTTTGATTATAACTTTGAATATAATATAAATTGACATAGTACAGGAAAAGACCTGTATTAATCAGAAAGGCTAAGACCAGCAATTGCCAATAAGCCTGAGCTTGGATCATGTTACTGCTTTATTGTGCCAGAGCATTCAAATGCACTGAGGTTAGGACTAGGAACCACTTTGCAATACACAGTACTACAGCATTAGTCAAAAGTTTGATACATTTTATTCCTGTATCCTTTCACCAATTAATACTGCTTATAATAAATACAAAATTGAATTCATTCTCATTTTGAGGATGATTTGAAGGGTGTCACTACAAGAATATATTATATCTTAAAGAAAATATGAAAACCATGTCCATTTCTTAGGTATTAAATCTAGGAATGTGTACCAGACAACAGTTAGCTTCCTTCTCTGAAACTATTCTCATGAAGCTATTATTTCATTCAAATAAAGCTAAGCTCCTCCAATTAAAATTATACAGACTTATGTGAATAAGAACACTGCTTTTACATTTTTCAAGGGTACATGCATATAGGTAGCATATTTTCATAAAGTTTTTTCATCACACTGAAAAGAGTAAACTCCTTAACAGCATATTTGTTATTAACTGAATTAAGACTATTTTTCCTAACATGCGATAGTATATATAAAATTAATGGAAAAGTTCTTTTGATATTGAAAAGAGTGTTTCAATAGAATGTCTTCTAAATACATCTGCAAAAATTAGTTACGAATTAAAATTTAGGTACCGAAAGACTTGCCAGTCATTTTAGCACTTTCTTTGGGCCCAACCTATCTGAGGCAGCTGCAAACCTACATTTAACGGTCATATATTTTCTTTGAAATCAGCTTCCTAATGCATCTCAAAGAATGGGCTACGACAATGGTTTAAAGCTTTATTCCCCTCTGCAGTTACAAGTCATCACAATGCTGACTCTAATCAGGTTACTCTGCATCTGTCTGTCACAAATAACCTAGTAACAACTAAATGGATTGCCATAAATCTTTCAATTAGAATTTATAACTTTATTAGCACAATATTTTTGAACTGATTGCATTACTTTGAAGAGCAGCTTTCATTTATTTTGTCATTTGGGGGTCAAATGTGTACAATGGCTGGAAGCTGCATACACAATAGGAAGCCTTACTTCATGGTAGTCTCCAGAATTTCTCTTCTTCAAAGACTACAGCCAAATTTTTAAAGGAATGCTTTGCTTGCTGTGCTGAGGTTGAATGATGGTATGCCACTTGGCTAAATGTGACCAAGTTTCTTCATGACACGCAAGGGTCATACTGCCACTTTTATGGCCCCGATAAGGCTTCATAAAGAGCAATTTGCCATTGGGTAAGTTTTCAAAGGGGTTTATGTCTTTTTTTGTTTTGATTCAGAGCTGCTGAAATCCAGGCCAAGGATCAAATCTCTGCACAGGGCACGAGTATCAAGTGATATTCAGTGATCTTCACAAATGTGGGTTCATACATCTGTATCTTGATTCATCAGGCAGGAAAAAAGCAAATGGCATTAGTTTCCTAAAGATTTTGACATATTTGTTTCATTATTATACAAGTACCATGTGTTTTCTTTGCTGAACTATAACAATTCCAAACAGCACACATTATGGTTAAGCAAAAGAAAGAACCTGAGCAGCTGATTTAGATGAATATACTTCAGCATTTTAAATTAAATACACTGGCATTCAAACACAAATGCATTCATGTTAAATACATAGGCACACATACACTTACACCCCCCAGAAGGGGTGCTCAAGGTACTGCTTAAGCTGCATTTGTGTTTTGAGGAACTTCTTCACATTTCATCCGTTAAGTCTAAAATTTGTAATTTGGAAAAGAAAGTTAAAGATAAAATTCAATAACAATAGCTATTTTACGGAAGCTGAAGCTAAAGCCACTTTCCTACCTGAAAACTGAAAAAGATCAGGAGTTCAAGTGACAATGGGAACCTTCATAAGATGAAGGCTCAAGAATATCCATACATATATATCCTTTGTGTTTTGCTTGTTGTTAAATGGGAGTTGCCAAAGTTCTGCAAGGCTGTTAACATGCATTGGATTCTCTGGTGTGATCTATGGATAACTTATCAGTATTCACTGGCTCTGCGTGTGTGAAAATGTAAACACAAATAACAGGTAGTCCACTACTGTTTGTACTTAGTGAGGTAGGTGACAGGTGCATAACAAGCGAAAAGTGCATGTACAGGGAGGCCATGGTCTAACAAAGTACTTTAGCTCATACTTACATGCTATGGAAAAAAAAAAAACATTAGCCTACTTGTTAGAAAGCTATGGAGTCATCAGTTTAGATTTTATTTCTTCCTTACAAACACAGAAAATTTTGTTGGAAAAGAGAAAGAAACCTGTTCTGAGTAAATTATTATAGAAAGGAAATAGTTTTTTACTACTTGTATAATTTTTTTGTATAATTGTACTATGATATGGTCCCACCAAGTGTTGACCATCTACTTATGTCCTACAGGACTTTTAGTCTTTAGAATCTGTGGCAAAGTTCCTTTCAAATGAATGAAAATTTACTGACCTGTCCTCTGGCCCAGACTGCTAGTTTGAGAATTTGACAAAATAAGTCAGAGCTGTGACAGAATTAGTAAGCTGTTCAAATTTCATTGCTCCCCTTCAGTCTTTGTTTCATACGTTAAACGATCATAACATCAAGCCACACTTCTATTCTCTGGACAAGTCAGAAGTCATGTGAGAGTCACAGAAGGACGAAGAATATTCCTGTTGGTCTGAAGGACCCAAGCTCTACATTTGCCATGGCCTATTTGGTCAGTACTGCTTAAGTCACAAGCTAGCCCTGTCTTTGTTCTATGTCTGCAAAACATTTCTAATGTTGCTACTTGTACTCAAGCTAAACACTAAAAATTTTAAAGGACAAAAATACCACCCCACATAATTAAGACTTCAGCAATACGCAGCAACTGAAGTGCGAGCAAAACATTGAACAAGTAAGGTACAAAAAAAACCCAAGCACCATCCGTTTTGGGCACCGACTCAGATCATGTTCCATTAGAAACTGATGTACATGGTCATGCAACTACACACCACTATAATAAAGCAGAATTAATGTTTGACGGGACATCTTTTATCTACACCAATATATACATGAGACTTTTATATATAAAACACACACCTGCACAGACATAACTGAACACCTCATTTTACATATTCCAAAATAACTCTCAAACGGAGGCAAATGTGCCTCCACCATACCTGAATTAAGAAAAGAATAGATCAGCATTGTTACGTAACAAACGAAGCTGTCCTGCTTTTGCTTCTGCTAGCCCAGGCTATTCAAACGATGGGTTGCAACCTAAGATAAGACACCCAAGCATACTTAAGCACCCCAGCAAACAAGTCAGGACTTGATATTTCTATGAGCAACCTAGATCTGGTGTGACAGGAGTCAGAAGCGCCTCTCAAACGTGTGCCAACCAGAAGTCAGAAACAGCCAGTTTCCTCTCAGTAATTAGGTGGAAAAAGACATTAATACACCCAGATGTTAAAGCAATGAGCACCATATACCCCAATAACTGTTAAAGATAGTTCTCTTTTGTAACAAGAGTTTTCATTCTTAGGCCCACATAAGGCTACCTAAAAACTTGGTCAAAACAAACTCTATAAATTTATAAAGATTTAAACACTATTTCTCAATAAAAAGATAGTATGTTCAGTTTTAAGAAGAAAATCAGACAAATCTTATGTACTTAAATTTCCTTCCTGATTAAACTCCTCTTTTATTTAAAACTACAAGTTTTTCTCAGATATGACTATATGTTTTAAAAAGCTTATTTTTAACTCAAGACCATACAGCTTTAAAAGCAAGAACTACTTAGTGTACCTAAAACCTCATTAGATTGATCTGTATTATACTTAACCACTGAAATGGAAAACTAAGAATATTAATATGGCAGCTTTGACATCACAACAATTGATGCAAATTCTAGGGTCTAACTTGATAATTCCTGCATGCTTCCCCCAGTGAAAGAGCACAACTATTGTCATATTATAAGCATATGTGTAGTTTAACCTTACTTCATTTTGGAATGGGGAATTGTGACAAAGAACTGGAATTCATTTTCTAAAATAATACATCTTATGTGTCAATAAAAAGAAACAAGAGAAGTCACAAGAATTAATGAGGTTGATTATAAGGCAGAGATCTCAAAAGGATATTATCAACTCTAAAGCAAGTCAAATGTCAAACTTGGGTTAAAAGTCATTTCAAGTACTGCATATATTTCTTCCACACTTTGGGATAATACCCTCTAGATTAATGCCTTCTTATAATTTTCCCCCCTCTCAATATATTCAAAACACTTATCAAAAGAAAAATCAAGTAGGCAGTTGAAACTAAGGTACCTTTGCAGACATGTAAGAAAATAAGCAGCCATATGCATTTGAAGCCTCTCGGGGCTAGAAGAATAACTTGAGTACAAAACTGCGCATGTGGTTAAACACTGATCATATCCAGCAGGTAAACAGTCCTCTTCTATCTACAGGAACAGAACATCTCACAGCTGCCTAGCGTACTAGCATTATTTTAGCTTTTCACATCAGCAGTATACTTAACCTCACAAACTCTTTTGAGATAAAGAAATATTGGCTAACAATTTGTAAAATAGGAGTGGTAATACACAGAAGTCTGTAGCAGAAGAGAATACTGAAGCCATAGCACTTTCTCATCCATTCTAATCAAAATCTGGAAGGAATATTACCTAAAAGGAAGAAATCAAAATCTATACTATTGAATACTTTTACAATGGACATTACAAATTGAATAAAAAAAAAAAAAGAATNCTTTGGCTGAACATGACATTAAAAGTTTCAAATGTCATACTTGTAAATTATTAGGAATTACAAGATGTCTCTATGGAACTGGTATGATTTAAAAGAAAGATAAGAATTAGGTACTTGAAAGACCTAAAAAAGTGGAAAGAAAAAGGTTCTTAAGCCTCCCAGAAATAAAACCCACTAGATTAAGAAATGTAAGAATTAAGGGTTATGACTCCTTTAACCTTAAACATGACTATTAACCCACTGCAGAAGTAAAACAAACAATTTTGCTTTTATAAAGCTTCTATAAAGTTGTTAATAGCTGGTATAATGCCAATGTAGAAACTTTATTACATTTTAAATGATGAAAGTAACACTTCTCTAAAAACTACCTCTCATCATCTTTTATGAAGTCCAACTGGTTATAGATTTAAAGTCGTATTTGCTCTAAGCCACATACAATGAAACCTCATTCTGGCTGTGCTGTCTGGATCACTTTGCAAGACAAAGAATCATGACAAATAAACTTGAAATTTCTTCACTAATGTTAGATTTCAACTTCACTACTACATATATCATTATGCTCAATTGCATCTTTGATGTCAACATCCCAAAAGAGTATTGGATAAATTTGCTTTGAAAGTCACTAACAACACAGAAACATAGGAGTGCCATGAGAGGGGAGCGAAGCATGTTTGATACTTGTTCTTAATAAAGTTCTTACTGAAACTAGATCAAAATCACTTGCACATTTTCACCTACTTTAAATCAAGCATCTGCTGGAAGGACTGGGCTTTGTACGACACTTTCTGACACCAAGATTAGTCTTTGTAGGTACAAACAACTTTGTGAAAATAAAGACCTTTGGATAGGAGCACCAGCAACTCAACAATCCGTAAATAAGTGCACTTAAGGTGCAATATAAACTTCTAAGCTGTTTTAATGACATTTCNTAAAAAAGACATTTAAAATTGAATAAAAAAAAAAAAAGAAATTTTGTTTCTGCAGTCTGCTTCTACAAAGCTTTAACTCAGCTTTATTAGCTTTAGTTTCATAGTGACAGCATTTTTAGCCCATGAAAGAACTTAAGAGCTTGAACAAGATCCATTCATTGGTTAACTGATACAAGCACTGACTGTAATGTTTGGGTCTGTTTTTTATTTTAGTACCAGTAATAAAACTGTAGTTTAATCCTCTTGGGGGAGGGGAGGGNGAAACTTTATTACATTTTAAATGATGAAAGTAACACTTCTCTAAAAACTACCTCTCATCATCTTTTATGAAGTCCAACTGGTTATAGATTTAAAGTCGTATTTGCTCTAAGCCACATACAATGAAACCTCATTCTGGCTGTGCTGTCTGGATCACTTTGCAAGACAAAGAATCATGACAAATAAACTTGAAATTTCTTCACTAATGTTAGATTTCAACTTCACTACTACATATATCATTATGCTCAATTGCATCTTTGATGTCAACATCCCAAAAGAGTATTGGATAAATTTGCTTTGAAAGTCACTAACAACACTGAAACATAGGAGTGCCATGAGAGGGGAGCGAAGCATGTTTGATACTTGTTCTTAATAAAGTTCTTACTGAAACTAGATCAAAATCACTTGCACATTTTCACCTACTTTAAATCAAGCATCTGCTGGAAGGACTGGGCTTTGTACGACACTTTCTGACACCAAGATTAGTCTTTGTAGGTACAAACAACTTTGTGAAAATAAAGACCTTTGGATAGGAGCACCAGCAACTCAACAATCTGTAAATAAGTGCACTTAAGGTGCAATATAAACTTCTAAGCTGTTTTAATGACATTTCTCTGCAAGTCACCTATGCCATACTGAATATATCAATTTCAAGTATTTCCCCAAAGAAAATGCTGTATTTGAGATGGCTACAGTAGGATAGCACACTTATATTACACCCCTTTGTGCAACCGTTAAAATGCCTACTGGGTTTCACTTCAGTAGCAGTAACTTCAGCCAAAGTTGATGTCCAGTTCGTTATGGAAGATCACTGCACATCACAACATGTTTTGAAAAACTATACTTCTTATCCTTTCATGATCAAGGCTACAAAATATGCCTTAAGGAAGAGATAACTATTCAAACTATAAAGTGACATTTAAGTATCACTTAATGTTCAAGCTGTACACATTATTGGGGAAAGCTAGTAAACTCAAAGCTACAGGATAGCAGCATCCTTAAACTAAGGTAAATAAATGCAACTACATTGCAAGTGTCTCTCCAGTGAACTATGATACATAACGAACAAGAAGAATATAGCAGATGTTCTGTAACTGCTGTCTTTCAACATAGCTCCATGTATTAAGTTATTTCAGTAACAGCAGAGGGTATCTCCTTTTTATCCAGGGCTTCTAATCTTGTTTTATATTTTGAGGGTTTACTGAAAATAAGGATATGCCATCAGGAGGAAATAACAACTTTAGCTGTTTTTCTCTCTGAAATGATAAAAAAAAAAATCATAAGATGCTCCAATAAAGCCAGAAGAAGAAAAACCTTACCATAGGGTCTTAATTACTGAAGAATAAAAAGCACTTTTCTTAACAAGTCTTTGCCCTTTTTCATTTCAGTCATTTACCATGTTTTCTCTCCTCATCTTCCTCCTCATTATTGGTACACAACAGGTAGCACAACTAGTAGAAAAATCAACTCCCTTTGTGAAATGCATAACTCAAATGAGAAACACAAGAATTCAGCAAAATCACAGGCTAAAGTGCAGGAGTTAGTTTGACTAGCTATTCCCACATTGTAGCAGATTTTTTCTGCGGAAGAAAAAAATTAACTGATAAAAGAACTGTTGTATATCTTGTTATTGAATACATATGCAATCTCAAACTAGCTTTAATGTTTAACACACTATGCCCCACACTTGAAAAGGCATTTGTAGAAATATGGTGGGAAGATGCTATGAGGATAGATAATCTACAAGAAACTACGGAGAAAGAAGTAGAAAAAATAGCAATTCATATTCTAAAGATCCAAATACAGAAGGCATGAGTGCTTCCTGAATCTTTATGAAGTCAGAGATATTCGAGGGATCATCTGTTCAGTGATCAAGTAGACAAACCAGCAGAGTCATACTCCCATAAGAGGAAGAACGGAAATCTCTTTAGTTTAATAAGATATAAATAAAAATTACAAGAACAACAACAGAAACAACTGAAGAGATGGCTCTCAAATATTAGAGGAATAACTTCCCCACCATGACAGCCAAGGTTTGCTAACCTTGACAACACTCAGGACAATGGTCCTTCCTCCTCATTCACTAGATTTCTCAGGCATCCTTCTGTTTTATCACAGGTTTCCATATAAGTCGTCTCTGATTTTTGTAACCTAGAAGTACAGTAATGTGCCATCTCCAACTGGGCTTACAGTAATTTCAGGATTGGACTCTAGGAAAAAAACCTAAGATTTACGTTGTAACAGGAATAAAAAAGGTACCTGTTTCAGTATGAATTTGATAGTTTTATACTTTAAAAATCATTACCTATTTTCTGCCTCATAAGTGTCCAGTTACTCTAAAGCCAAAGCTCCTCCAATTTTGAAAAGCACTTTTATTTCTTGAAACACTCCAGGAAAAGACAAATATCAGTGAATTACAGCTTTGTAACTTACTAAACTTGCTACTGACCCTACGACACTCTTCAGTAGTTGGTACGAATGAGTGTTTTTATCACCAAAAAACATGATGCCCTTCTAATTTCTGTGACATCTGTCCTATCAATCCTGAACACAACATTCCCAGTATCTAGATCCATGACCACACAGGTAGCTGAGCATGTTATTGCTCAGGCAAATGTGTTATGAATTCTCAGATGATGAACTATGCGAAGGCCGGATGTCAGAGGTGATGAAACTGATAATCCATCAGTAATTTTCTACCCACCACAACAGCTCTGACCCATTGAACTAAATGAATGTATTTAATCGCTGACTAGCCAACTGATCGAAAAGCTCCACAAGGTAAAGAGAGTGTCTTCAAAAGATGACAGACACTACCTAAATCACTGGCACAAACAGAAGAAAAGCATATCTTACCTCAGCATCTTACCCACAGATACAGATTCAACCTGAAAACATAGAATCATGATTATAGAAAACTCACAGTATAGCAAAAAAGTTTTGCTCATGACAAAGTACAAAACTCCTCTTGTAAGATTTTCCTTAAGAGAATAACCTTGGCAATACCTCTCAGACTGTTTTTTTTCTTGTAAATAGATTAGGTTAAAACCACAAAATCTTCTCCAATCATTTCTGATGAATCAAAGCCCAAATAACACCTGATATAAGCAAAAGGTGCTTCATAGCAGGTTTTTCAGCACATTTCTGGATGATGTATTCTACCTCTGGTCTGACTACTGCCAGCTTCATGACTAAGAAGAATGGCAGGCCAAATCTTGCACCCTTCACAAAAGTCTTAAGCAAACTTTTCCTGGCATGCAAAAGACTGATCGCATAGAAAATGGTACTTTCCCCAGGTGTTCCTATGGCAAAACAACATGCGTCCCCAGCATTGGGTTATTAATGCCTCATTTTCCTGATGTTCTGTGTTGGCAGCCATGACAGAAAGCTTTGAACTTGTTTATTCACACTTGTTTAATCCTGTCTCCACACAGCACATCGCAGCCTGTGGGGCTAGGAAGATGGATGAGTGAAACCAAGGCCACGAGGGGGTCAGGGTCATGGTGTCGCTGGATCTCATTAACTCCATCACTCACTGTAGCAGGCACTTCAGAGGTCACCTCAACTGAGGAGCTTGGGATAGGCGATGCAAAAATGGCTGGCACAAGTGTACACATATTCCCTGCAGTTGATGCTACGTATGGAAACAAGTAAAGATCCTTATTTACACTGCTCCTTGAGTTCCTAGGATTGTTTTTAGTGTACTTAGTTAGAAAAAAAGGAAAAAAAATGGTTTGGTGTTTTTTTGTTTTTGTTTCTACAAATATCCCATAGATATCACAGCAGAAGCACGAAGATTGAAGAGAAGACCACTAAAAATCAGAAAAAAATATCAGTTTAGTATTTCTTCTGTATCTATTTGCATCTGTACTGAACTAGTGGAAAGGGAGCAAAAAGAGTACATCATTTCATAGACTGGTTCTGATATACAGTGAGAATGCATGGAAACACATACATTTTATACTGCAGTTATATTGTGCACACTGTGTGCCTGACAAAGGAGTTTCTTTGAAGCACAGACAGCGACAGATGACACTAAAACCCCTATACTGCCCATTATTTAGGTATTTTAATGTGCATCAGTGATAGATCCCATTTTTAAAAATATGTGTTTAAACTATATATTTGTCTTACACATACATATACATTTTATAGACATATAACATTATAATAGATATAAAATATATGATAGTTAAATAGTTCTCTACTGTACAAGTTCTAAACAATATTGCCAATAATATTTCATTATAACTTCAGTTCATATTCCCATAACTTCAGCAAATAAATATGTTATTAATAAACATACTGTACACTATATCCTGTCTGTTCACTAGTTCTGTATGTCACTGTTAGGAACTTGATGGCATTCTGATACAAAACTGTTCCTTTCTCATAGCTCTTAACTTCTACTTTTTACACACATTCCTTGTAATGAACCATTCTGCGAAAGTGAAATCATTTCCAAGGGAGATGAAAATTAGTATTATTAAACTATCTTCAAGCACATCTGCAGCACTGGAATAAAACAACTGTGACAAGGGTTTAATATAACAGAAACCAAGCTTGCATTTGTTCAGTATGCAGGTTTATAATGAGAAAAGTGACACATAAACCTACATCTGCACATATACACAGTATATTTACAATAACCAGTCAAAATATTTTGATGAATAGCAAAATTAGCAAGTGAATTATAGAAAGAATAGTCAAAGACAAGCTTTTATTCTAGTAAGTGAAAACAAGTCCTTAAAATTTGACCAAGTTATTTGATAAGAAAATCCAGATTAAAAAAAATCCAGGGCGCTCTCACAAACTCCCCACTTCCAATTTCACAACAAAAATAAAACCACGGGCTTCAGTAGAGCCATCATTTAGACTGACACTGGTAGGGAAAGAATTCTATAATATTTACAGATCAAACTGTACCACCACCATCCATTTTTTTGTTGGTTGTTTGCCTTTTGGGGGGTGTGGGGTGGGTGTGGTGATGTTTGGTGAGGGGTTGGGGTTTTTTTGGTTGGTAGTTGGTTTGCTTTTTGTAAGATGTCAGTTTCTTAGAGACAAAGGAAACCTTTTTATTTGGATTTCTGCAATTTCTTTCCCTATGTCCCACTTTCTGAAAAGTTTATCTATATAAAGTGCTCCCCAGGGGGTGGGGTGTTTCCTCCTTTTTCAATAAGATTCATAGAATCAAAGTTTACATAATATGTATAAGATCTAGAAAAAGCCCAAAATTTACAGGAGCTAATACATTCAGAATCAGTTGTTGCTCAAATGGGAACACAATCTGAACAAAAGCATGAAGAAAGATGAAGTCACTTGTTTTTTTACAGGAGGCAAGGGAAGGCAAACAAAATGAAGAACATCTCAAATTCTTAAGATATAATACTACCAATCAAAAGATTTGGCTTCTGCTTGTGGTTCTGCAATCAACGTGATACATGACCTTGAACAGATGGCTCAATCTCAAAGAAAACATGACTGATGTTCAGTATTGCCACCACTGACTTTTAAGCATGCATCTCAAGGAGTGGAATTTACAGGTTTGAATCAGGTAAATAAGTTGCTTCTACGGTAGAATAAGAATTGTATATATGCTAATTGAATGAATAGGGGCTGTAACGTATGTATCTTTAGCACCTAGAGTGGCTTAAATCACATGTCCCAGCTGCGTGTCAAAACTGCAGGCTACTTATCTCCCCCTCCAACAATCCAAAGAGTCAATGTAATTTAACCAACCCAAGAATTAGACTAGTTGAGGAAGACGTGATTTCTAGTTGCTGATCCTAAATTTAAAATATAAAAGAAATACATAAAAATGAGAAGACAGAATTAGAAACAACATAGATGGAACATGAAAGCAAATACTTTCCAAAAATAAGTTTAACTTAAATTTTTTTGTCATTTACTTTTCAGTAACTTTCTTCAGTGCTTTGCTAGAAGAAAAAGCCATCCTGACATACCTTGAAAAGGTTCATTTAACTTTCCAGTTTGCTTCTAATTTATACCCAAACTGTGCTCCCATATGGGCTTTGTTATCAACTTAATTTAAAAACTTTCTAAATATTCTATATTTGAAGAGAAAAGTGAGGTGCAAAGAAAGAAAACTTTTAATTCTATGTACACATCTCTTTCATAAAGACAATCTTGCACTAAAGATAACAAATATCTCCATGACTAAGGTGACAGTGTTTCACCCATACCAGATGGTTTCAACACCTACAGATTTTCTGCTACCTGTGCCTTTTTCTGATTCTTAACCAAGAAAAACAATTGTATTTCCACAGGAGCTATGAGGGGAATGAACCACTTAAAGTGTTTAAGCTCATGTGTCCTTCTAAACAGCATCTTTGTCATTACCCAATATAGATCATTGGGCTAGATGGACCAACTGGTGTGACCCAGTAGGGCATTATGCCACTGCCTCTGATGTAAAAGAGGAAAGGTCTACTGAAAGCTGAGATCACAGTCCCCATTTTCAAAACTGAGAAACAATAAAAATGTATCACTCTCAAAATTGCTCTGTAACCATATTGCAACCAAAATGTTTCTTCATACTAACAGCTGATAATCTACGTATCCCAAAGGCTGTATGTGCATGTAAAACCTGTGAAGAATTTGTGTCTATCATGGAAGTAAATTGAAAGCTGTCCTGAGGACACTAGTTTCTTTAATTTCTTTCGTCATCACTAATTTCTTTCTTGCATATAAAATAAAAACTAAGAAATTTTATATAACTTCCTCAATGGTGCTGCTCTGGACAAAACACAGGAATTCTTACATTCTAACCATACCTAAAGTTCCATTTAATATCTGTCTCTGCTAAAATATAAAGTAATTGTCCAATTATTTGTCAGCTTTAGAGGTTTATAATACTGTTGTCACCAAGTACATTACATATAGCACTGAATAATTAATTCTAAAAGGTGAAGTCAGAAGATTGGATTAAAGTCTTTTGTTCTTTTCCCATACCTACATTCTCCTAAATTATACTTGTGTGTACATGCGTACAGCAGATGGGGAACTTCCTGCACACCTTATGATCTGAAAAATAATTCAAAAGATTAACCAATGTAAATTCTTTTGCAACATTACTATTCCTTTGCAAGATTGCTACTCAGCCGCTTAAACTGGGAATCTTTTTCCTCAGATTCTCATGTATGGATGGGTGTTTTGAGATTGTAACAGAAACAGAATGACAGTCAGTAAAACGATTTCCTTCCCACAAGCACTATTCGCATGGCTCAACCTTGCTGGGTTGGTATTTTGTTTATAGGTTGACAGAAACTTGTTGCTTTCCCATTTATTTCAACAAATAATTTTGCATAAGGGGTGGGTAAGAGGCAGGTTTAAGTCCAATTAGTGGAAGCAAAGTCCTCCAGCAAGATATAGGTGAATTAAAAAATTGCCAAATTGGAACACCAAGGCCACTTTTTACTTTGGCATACAAGATTAGGTAACAAGCCCAGCAGGACTGAACAGGAGGATCACATTAAACTGGAAGAACTGGATGACATTGAAGACTAGCGTAGGAGACATGAGATGAAGTGGAATAATAGAAAGTGCAAGGTCATATGCTTTCAAACTGATCACAGGGAAGTTTACAGCAAAGCAGAAGCTCATCTGTTACAAATTATAGAGGAAGAGAAAGATCTGCATCAGATTACTATAGAATGACTATGAGCTACCAAATGCTTCAAAAAAAGTAAAACATAATCCCAGGACTGATAGATAAGGGAACAGTGAAGGTAGTTATTAACATTAGTTCATAACGCACAGCATAAGAGTCTTGAAATATTACATGCAATCTACCCACCCATGTCTCAGAAAATAGATGCAGACCAGAACAGGTGAAGAATGACTACTAGTATCAAGCAAATATTTTCCAAGAGAAGACATGAGCTTTTCTTGTTTAACTCAGCAATAGCAGAGATGAGAAGTGATACCACTGTGGTCTATAAATACAAAGGAGAGAAAACAACTAAAGGAAAATCAAATCACAAGAAGAAGCCTAAATAAAGCATGTTTATGTTTACATTGGCAACATTAGAACTATTTTTCTTCTCACCATTGGAAGACTAAAGTTACAAGATAGGCTTCCAACAGAAACAGGGAACCAGGTGAGCTCAGGGATGAAGGGGAAAGCAATCAAACTGCTTTTCAAAGTGCAGCTTGAAATGTTTCTGAATGGAATTACAAAATACAGCTGTGTAGAACACAGGAGACTGATCTAGTTCTTTACATCTCTACATCGCCTTGTACAGTGGCAGACAGATCTATGATACAGCAGAAAGTGACTGTGTATGCCTCGCTCCTCTTAACGTGATGAAGCAATTTCCAAAGTATCAGTATACATTGACATCACTGCCACTTGAAAAACTCAAGCAAGAGAAGTGGAACAAAACCAACACTTCATTTCCCACATAAATTCCAAATGTTAGAAATTTATTCAAAGTATAACATCTGTGAGAGCATCTGAAGTGGAAGTATCACCAAAGCCATGATTAAATTTTAGTCCTCTAAGAACTGGAACAGGGAACATTGGGAAGAACATATCTGAACAAAAACAGAAAAGAAAAAAAATATAGAAGGATAATATTCTAGTGTCCTCAAAAAATATAACTATCAGAATAAAAAAATATACATACATATATATGTGTGTATATATAATACATACCCCTATCTCACACTAATAATTACTGTTAATTACCATAATAATGAACTTTGGTACAATTGAGATCATGCAACATTTGCAAGGAATGGTCTGAAGTACAACTTCAAATGAGTACTTTTTTTTAAGCCTATGTGACATCACAGAATAGTATGTCTAAAACATATGCCAACAACAGCTAATATTTCAGTTAACATTCAAATAGTGGTTATAGGCTCCTGAGCAAAGGGAACAGAATTGTAAAAATGCAATGTTATCTTGTTCGCCTTTATTTCCCAAATGAATTAAAAATCAGAGAAATTTCAACAACAAAAAAAAAAAATAATCAGTACATGATGATGAACAGACTAACAGATCGGCCAGTAGCTGATCTCTCTCAAGGTTTCTGTAAAGTCATCAGTTCCTTAGCATAGTTCCTTAGCTTTCAACATTTTATCAGATAAAAGGAAGATATATGAACAGCAGGATTTGATTAAAAAAATAAAACAGAATCAAAGGCAAGGGGAAGAAGGAAGTTGATAAAAATCAAATGAGGAAGTGTGCAAGAAATTATTAGAAGCAGAATCAGATTGAGCGCGTTGCAAATAGCTTCTAAAAATCTAACATTGGAAGTCCTCTTATGTGGGGAAAAAAGAGTAAATCCTGGGAGAAGAAAGCAAGGAATAAATTAGACATCCTACAGAAAGCCTCTCTAACCATTTTTGGATGTGAGACACTATTTCTACTACAGCAACGCTGGGTATGATACTAGACTGACTACGTAGTGCAAGAGAGCACATTGCAAAGACGTACTGACCAGTTCAGAAAGAATTCACATAGTGGAACCAACCTCTAGCTGTTAAGGAAAATTTTTACTGGGCTGGTGTATCCTTCTCAGAACATATAACCAGCTGAGCTTAAGTGCTCACAATAACCATTCTTCTAGTACTGAAGCCTCCTTGTTTTGTAAGAACCTGTATATATCTCTTTACAGAGCTCATTTCGCTGTTTCTGGCCAGGGATGTCGAGAACGACAAGCTTCTATAGGTATGTCAGTGATAAAAGGCAAGACAAGGGAAAACGTGGGCTCCCTCTGGAATGTAATGGGAAATCTGGTTACCCAGGATATGGAGAAGGCTGTGGTACTCAACGACTCTTTTTGCCTCAGTCTTCACCAGCAAGAGCTCTGGCCACGCTGCCCAGGTCACAGCAGGCAAAGGCAGGGACTGGGACAACGAAGAACTGCCCACTGTAGAGGAAGATCATCTTCGAGAATATCTAAGGAACCTGAAAGTACCCAAGTGCATCATGGGACCTGATGAGATGCATCCACAGGTCCTGAGGGAACTGGTGGATTAAGTTGCTAAGCCACTCTCCATCATATTTGAGAAGTCATGGCAGTCTGGTGAAGTTCGCACTGGCTGGAAAAGGGGAAACATCACCTCTATTTTTAAAAAGGGAAAAAATGAAGACCGGGGAACTATAGACCAGTCAAGTCTCACCTCCATGCCCGGCAAGATCACGGAGCAGATCCTTCTGGAAACTATGCTCAGGGATATGGAAAATAAGGTGGTGATCTGGGACAGGCAACATGGCTTCATGAAGGGCAAAGCATGCCTGACAAATTTGGTGGATAAGGGAAGAGCAACTGATGTCATCTACCTGGACTTGTGCAAAGTATTTGACGCTGTCCAGCACAACATCCTTGTCTCTAAATAGGAAAGACATGGATTTGACGGATGGACCGCTTGGTGGATAAGGAATTGGCTGGATAGTCACACTCAAAGAGTTGTGGTCAATGCCTTGATGTCCAAGTGGAGATCAGTGACAACTGGTGTTCCTCAGGGGTCGGTATTGGGACCAGTGCTATTTAACATCTTTGTCAGCAACATGGACAGTGGGACAGAGCGCACCCTCAGCAAGATTGTTGACAGGACCAAGCTGTGTGGTGCGGTAGACACACTGGAGGGAAGAGATGCCATCCAGAAGGACCTTGAAAGGCGTGAGAGGTAGGCCCGTGCGAACCTCGTGAAGTTCAACAAGGCCAAGTGCAAGGTCCTGCATGTGGGTCAGGGCAATCCCAAATACAGCTACAGGCTGGGCAGGGAATGGATTGAGAGCAGCCCTGAGGAAAAGGACTTGGGGGTGTTGATTGATGAAAAGCTCAACATGAGCCAGCAATGTGCACTCACAGCCCAGAAAGGAAACCATGTCCTGGGCTGTATCAAAAGAAGTGTGACCAGCAGGTCAAGGGAGGTGACTCTGCTCCTCTACTCTGCTCTGGTGAGACCCCACCTGGAGTACTACATCCAGCTCTGGGGCTCGCAGTACAAGAAAGACATCAAGCTGTGGGAGAGAGTCCAGAAGAGGGCCATGAAGTTGATCAGAGGGCTGGAGCACCTCTCCTCTGAAGACAAGCTGAGAGAGTTTGAGGTTGTTCAGCCTGGAGAAAAGAAGGCTCTGGGGAGACCTAATTGCAACCTTCTAATACCAAAGGGGGCCTACAGGAAAGATGGAGAGGGACTGTTTATCAAGGAGTGTAGTGATAGGACACATGGTAGTAGGTTTAAGCTGAAGGAGAGTAGATTTAGATTAGATGTTAGAAAGAAATTCTTCACTGTTAGACTGGTGAGGCACTGGAACAGGTTGCCCAGAGAAGCTGTGGATGCCCCATCCCTGGCAGGGTTCAAGGCCAGGTTGGATGGGGCTTTGGGCAACCCGGTCTAGTGGAGGGTGTCCCTGTCCATGGCAGGGGGGGTTGGAACTAGGTGGTCTTTAAGGTCCCTTCCAACTCAAACCATTCTATGATTCTGTAAACACCTACCAAAAAAGCCTATTGTAAGATGACCACACTACATAAAGAGCAAGGAAAAGAAAATGGAGAACAAGAACAAGGTTTGGAGAAAGCTACAGGCACTGTACAGCTTGATATTATGACTTAAATCATGTTAAATATCTTTGGATCTACTATCAGTGTGACAGCTCTTAAATGTGCAGAGTCATTAAATGTTTAGTTCAAGGCTAAAAATGCTAAATCTGCATGTCCAAGTGGAGCTCAAAGGATAAGAAATGAAAATGTAACAATGCAGCTACCTGTCTGAATCCTAGTGGATGATGACGGGAAATACTGGTTTTGTCCACATGGAAGGCATCAATGCTGAAGCACAATCTTAAACAGTTTGAGAAATGTGTTAATGACAGGAGATACAGTTTAGTTCATCCTGATGAAAAGTACCTCTGTCATAAAAATTCTAGTTCACTCTAGCTACTGGTAGAAAAAAAGCCCTAAAACCAAAACACCACACCCTCTCAAATATCTAGGTTTCTCATCCCAGGTGAATTCAGAAGCAGTAGAAACACTCAGTGAAAAGCTAAACTAATAAAGTAAATAATCAGAACTAATTTTTTTGGCTTAAAAGGAAACTTTGCGACGTCAATCAGTCAGGTCTTGATTTGTCTGATATGGCTTCACTCATTAGTATTTATTAACCTCTAATTTCTAATAGTGACTGTAAGAATTAAATTATGTCCTATACAGACATGTTGTATTATGTAACAGTGGTATTCTGAATGACTTCATCCTAATCAACAGAAATTGCTTATTGCAAGCTTCAGAAGTACATACAGGGTTTGAAGTGTTCCCCCCATCTTATGAAATCTACCTTTTCCCTGATTATGTAATCAGATACAATTTCATTTATTTTCTTCTATGATGGGAATTTTATTTTCATGAAGTATGCTGTGATAATAGTCATGGTTTGTTATACTTCTTCTTAAAGAAATGTAGAGTAAGAAAAAGCATGATGCTTTTCAATGTCCTGATACAGCTCATCCACAGGACCACAGTCTTCAGCATTTCAATTTCTACAATAATTACTTCTGTCTTGATGAGAGCAAAAGACTGCCAGCTCAGGAAGCTTTTCACACTGTTGAGAAGGATGAGGACAGGAAGGGTGTAAGTAGATAAATAAACATGTGAAAGTAACCCCAAAGCAAACCAGACTTTGAAATTAACAGCAACAGAATTAATAACTGTGTTGAGTTTTCAAGGCAAGGTTTTGGTAGCGGGGGGGAGGGGAGGGCACACAGGGGTGACTTCTGTGAGAAGCTGCTAGAAGCCTCCCCTGTGCCTGATAGAGCCAATGCCAGCCAGCTCCAAGATGGACCCAACATTGGCTNATTGTTATATTTAAGTCATATGTTGAACAGAAACTAGGTGGAAAAAAAAAATCATCTATCCATTTTACAGGCCTGTACATTGTGCTCTTTTTTATCCTATTTTACAGGTCATCCTTACCCTGAATATCTCAAATGAAATTAATGACTTCATTATTATGAACATATTGCAGTCTTTTGCACATGCTCCAGGAAATAGTCATTAGCATTATGGTGCGTAGAAGATTGCATAGCATATATTTTATACCTCTCAGCCCTTATTCATTGCGTATTAAAACATATCTGTTTTATTTGTAAAATTACTGTCGCCTGTGTTTAAGATCTGGCTTATGCTTGCTTTGGAATACACCTGTGACTCTTCACACTAAACGCAGTGTGCTACTATAACCTCTCTTGTTACAGATAAAAGCATAATTCAGTTTTGTATCTAACATAAACAGGATCATTATGTTTGGAGAGTGTTCCAAAGCCTGCTATTCAAGCAATCTGTGACATATAAATAATGCAAGACCTCTTCTTTCTCCAAATGACTTCAGTTCAAGCACAGACTCAGAAAGATGGAAGCCCAAATTTATACTGCCATTACAAAATTCAATCTATTTCTGGTTCTCCAATTGAATTATGACTCAGTCTTCCACTGTTTTCTATTAGCACCAACCCACACACTCCTACCCTTTGCCAACCCATGCAGAAAAGAATCTTATTTGTGAATATTCCTGAGCTTTATTCTTATATTAAAATGGCAACAAATCCCAGCTAATCTGAAAAGCCTCATGTTTTCTTTTAAAGGAAAGTAAGGTAGAAAATTGGTCTTTTTTTCCCTCCCTTGACCCCTGACCTTTGAACCACAACCTCCTTGCCTCTAAAGCGTTCAACACCTCATTTAATCTCTCCTCGCTGCATTGGCACCGCACTGGAAAAGGAAAAGGGGAAAAAAAAAAAATAATCTGGGGACTTCATCAATTTTTCATGAATTTTCATTTAGGCCAGAGCCCCCTCTTACAGTGGTCGATAGATCAAGCTGCTGTCACGTATTTAACACCTGGGGCTACAGCTGCTATCTCTGGGGGCTGCCGCTGACTCAGGCTAGATCAGAGGCAGCCTGAGTCAGTGTGGGGACCCTCATGCTCTTTCTCTTGCTTACACGTGGCACCCCAGTGCTTGCAACTGAGATCCTACCTGCAGCCGCTGTTGCAAATGGGTCTCCTCACATTCCCACGGGAAAACTCCACCACATAGGTTCAGTCGTGTCAAGTCGTACATTGGGAAAAACCGTGCTTTCATATTTGAAAGCCAGAAGTTTAAAAGCATGAAAGCAGTTTCACAAAAGATCAAACCACTTCAAGCCTACTTGCCTTTCTAAAATCCTCCCAAGAAAATCTGAGCAGCAACAAATTCCTAGTAATGCCAATCCTTGTTCAATTTCAATAAAAAATTTCTAATACATAAAATCAAAAGAAAGCTGTTTTACTCTTTTGTATACATTTCTTTGTAGTTGTTTTAGGACTAGAACATTTATTTTGAATGATTTAACCATAAAACATAAATATTACATCAGAATTTGCCACATACCCAGTGTTCTGCCATCAGTATTATTTTTTCCTTCTGAGGAAGCTCCTACTGAAAAAAGTAACCCGCACAAAGCACACCATGGATTAATAGATTAAAAGAAGAATGAAACAGATTAAGTCATATCCATCCTAAACTGTGCCTTCAAATACAAACTCCTATTTCTTCTAAAATGTCTTCAGGAGTAAAGACTTTCTAAATTAAAGGCAAAAAAGAGTTCTAAAAGCACATTCTGTACATTAATGATGGTTTTTAAGTAACTTCCCAAGTCACAGCTCTTCACAGTTTCACTGGCACAGAGAAATTTTTCTGAGGACATACATAAGGACAAAAAATATCTGCCCTTGATCGTATGCACACCCTCTGAATAGGCATGGATTTAAAAGCATACTTAAATGCTTTGAGTGGGCTGGTACCTAAATTCATCATCTTTGGGAAAGGTGTTAACTGCTACTCAATCAAAAAGAGCTTAGGGACTTCAGTAACTTGAAAAAAAATCACTCAACCCCCCCCCCCCCCCNAAAAAAAAACAGAAGGGGCAAAATGATTGCATTCAAGATAGGCCACACTATGCTCTGAATCACTGTATGCCCCAATTGAATTTCACTTAAGAGCTGTTTCTTCTGTCTTCACACATAAATATGGATACATCACAAGATTTTCAATCCCAGTGCTTTTGTGGCAGGTGCCCGTCGTGGTGGAAATAGAATAGAATGAAGCACAATGAACACTGTTTATCATCTGAATATATAAGCATGAACATACTTAGATACATAAAACCAATAATTTTTCTTCATAAACCATTCAAAAGTTGCAAGTGAACATCATCAGCGAGTGATGGTTTAATAAGTAAAACAATTACTGATTCTTTCACTAAAATAGCAGACTCAATCATTTTAAACCTGTAAAAGGCAGCAGTTTGTCTCTAATGGCACAATTTGAGGCCACCTACAGTCAGCTAATAATCCAAAACCATGTTGTCAGCAAAGGACAATTGTTCTTTTTTCTGCTGATGAAAACAGCTTGGCTTAGTGTGGAAAGAGCAGTTTTCAACACCATTACAGATAGCACAAGGAGGACCCGATTGCACGTGGCTGTCCCGGCTCCCGTGGACAGGGCCGCAATGTCCAGGCAACTCAACAGTTTTCAGCAGCAGCTGGGAACAGGTGAATGAGGACTTACTGCTGACAACAGGCTGTCAGCAACAACTCATTTCCCTAGCGGGCAAATGGACTGGTACAGACCTGCCCATCTTCTTCAGTCCAGAAATGCTGACATTAGAAAAACAGTTAGAAGCCTTAAAAAGTACCTGTTTTCTGAAAGTCACTTGAGTTAGAACCAACAATCATATAAAAAAACTGCCTCAAAACTAAGGGAAACTGGGTAGTTTTGCTATCATCATCCAGACAATGCCTTTGATACTCATGTCGAACATCATCATGTGCTTTTAAAACCAGTGAACATAAAACCAGCAGAATCTCTAAAATTAACAAGTAACGTGCGTATTATTTGCATTTTTTCTTTAAGACCTTCCTGTAATCACAGCCACAATATGGCTCAAGGAAAGACAAAGCACTGTTGAAGTGGAACAGGAGTGCCTGCTTTAGATTGCTAAACCATTTAATTGGGGAATTCAGTCAGTTAAATTTCAAAGCTATGAAAACAGTAAAATAATCTTGTGTCAGGTGCACATTGCTATTGCAAAAAGTTTAGCTATGGTTTCAGATCTCAGGTTTCACATTCTATGATCCTGCTCTAAAATACCTCTGACAATGAAACACGCTTTTATTATTTTTCAAGTCTTCTACTATCTCACACACAGTTCATGCATGACCTGTCACCAGCTACAGTGGTTAAAACAGTAACTCCAGAAACTGGAGATATTGTAACAAGAGTCTCTCAGCAATCACTGAAGTAGGGATCAGTGAAAGCTGACAAAATATAAAGCACCTTTAAATTTCAAAAGAATCGGTCACTTAAATTAGATGACTCCAGGTATAACTTGAACAGTCTTCTGAACTTCAACACAGGTGTCCCAATCAACAGGATTGCAATAAAGGTTTCAAAGCATTTATGCCTCTCTCATAGGATTTCTTAACAGTTTAAAAACCACATGTACAAAGATAGAAATAATCCAGTAGATTTGTCTAGAGTCATACTCACCCAGATTTCAGCCTTCCTTAAAGTGGTCGTCTTCTCAATTCCTAAATGCCACCAAAACCGAACAACATTCTGTGATGCCTTTATTGGCCAATACACATTTACGTGTGCCTTGAATGTGTGCCAAAACTGTTTTCATTTTTTGTTCGAAACAGTCCTGAATCTAGGTTATGTCAAGTGAAAGATAGTGAACAAGTCTGTTCTACTGCTGAAGTCCCATCATCTAAATATTTCAAAAATGGCATTTTCTGCAATTTCTAAGATGACCGAAGCCTCAGGATCACATAATACTAGCTATAAAAGCCTGCGGACTGCATCAGGAATAAAGATTTCTCTTCTGTGCTTCCCCCCACCTCCTTAAGCCAACGTGTACTTAAATCCTTTTTAACGTGTACTTAAATCCATTCTTTATCAACTAAGCAATATAAATTGGTGCTAAAGCCCTGCCTTCGGTCCAACACATTTTAGTGAAACTACTGCCATATAAAGAACTGTGGGGGAAAAACTGAAGTCCAACAAGAGAAGAACATTCATAAATCTACTAAAATATACCTTTATGTGAAGATACACAGCTACCCGTAGTTGATATTCTGAATAACTAAGCAGCAACAAAGAATATACAACTTATTATATTTTATGTATGATGAGCTTGTTTGCTATGTGAACATAATTAATGTCTCTGCTAACTCTACTAGAAGCAGATCATGCATGCCAGGTGGTCTCGAAGAGCCATGATGACTTCTCTTTTAAGACAAAGAGAATCGATAAAGAATAAGACTGCTCTGAATGATATGAGAAATGGCCAACAATTTCACTTGCCATTCACATAATGAATGAGGTCTGTATCAAGTTTATGATAGAGGAGCACATATTGAGGTTTCCAGCAGTACAGAACATGAGTCACCAAGAAGCTGTGTGCTTCTGTTGAGGTAACAGATGACTAGATAAAGAGAAACAGACAGTGCACCTTATATTAAATGATAGGTATTTTTCCACATTAGTTTCACTATAACCAACTTTAGTCATAATTTAAAAATTAGATTATTCTTTAGAGGAAGATTAGCCTTTGTCCATGTTTGTGCCAATCATGATTATACGCTGGCTAGAACCTTGCTTCAGTATAAATCACATATTCTGTACGGTCACTGCTACTGTATAAACGCATGTGGAAATGCCTTGACTAAGAGCTATAGCTAATGACAAAATGTCATACTTATCTACATTTGTTATCTCCCAGACTGCTGACTGTGTGCAAGTGCTGGATGACAGCATAAAAGCAACTATAAAGTTTTATACAGTGCTAATCATATAAAACTACTCACATGCCACTTCCAGAGATGCATTGCGACTCACAGCTTCTCCAAGATAGTTCCTTGCTACGCAAACATAACTTCCTTCATCAGGTTTACTCCTGCGTCCATGCACGATACGTAAGAAAAATAAAGATCCGCTGGGCAGCAGCATACGGTGGGAGCGCGGATCATCCTTGTCCGTTTCCACTCGCTCTCCATCCTTGTACCACTCAATGGTAGGAGTTGGCCGTCCTTCAGCTTTACAGTTCAGAGTTGTCGGCTCTCCTTTAGAGACTATCACATCTGAAGGATGCTCAACAATCCGTGGCGGAAAGTCCTCCTGGCGGAGGCGGGATCCTAGAGAAAAACGAGAGAAGGAGGAAAGAACAATTTATTTTAATTTTAGGCTTCACAAAGTACTCACAAGTTACTCAATGCCACAAATTTCTTCAAAGAAAAGAAAATATGAAAACCTGTACACACCTGATATTGTTTTGTCTGATACCAGAGACTGTATCAAAGCTAAAAAACTGAGTTTGGACTACAGATATACACCTCTAAGGCATTATCAAATCCATACCACATGCAGACTGGGATTAAAGGAGGCTCTCTTACACATACATGCATGACAATCTTTTCCTTGTTCCAATAACCTTTCTCTTTACATTTGCTTCTAGATCCCTGTGTGCTTTCGGATTCCACTCACGGCTACCATTTTCCATCCTTTCATCTTCCAGACTCAATAGATGAACATCCAAAAGCACTCTGTATTACCACCCATTGGTTAACAGTTCTTCATACTTTTGTATGTATGCTTTGTATCTCTTTTCCACAAACAGCCCAGGTATGGAAACAGAAGAAAACAATTCCAAACCAAACAAAAACTCACCACAGAAACCTGAAAAGTATTCCTTCCTTCATAAATTTCTAGTACAACAGTTGGAGACTTACTGTTGAAAGTACGTGAAGTCATTCATGAGCTGCATTTTTATTTGGAAATCTCAAATGTTAACTGCACTGTAGAAGTTTTCAGCGGATTGCGTGCATACACACGCAAATACAATACAGGCAGACACACAGCTGAAAGTGCATTGCAAACACCAATGTCTGAGAAATTATTATAGGTCCATTTCCCTTTTCCTTCTCTCTGCATTCATCCTTTTTTTCGCTTTGCTTTTTGGTGTCCATCATCTTTTATCTTTCTAACCCATTTGCAGTATCCAAAATTCCTACCAACACTGCATCACAACCCTGATTACATAGGGGCTCAATATGAACGCAAAATACCTTGGGAGGAAAGTGGTTATACTTCTTCCACTTAGATTTTTTTCAGTACTAAGGATGAAGTAAAAAAATGAATCCCTCTCTCACTGGAAAGTAATACAACCCAAAGGCACCACCTTCTTTCAATTGCCCACAAGAATACTATTTTTCACTTTACAATACTGATGATGAATATGCCATCGTTAAACCTTCACAACTGTTCAAGACTACTAAGTATTGATAATACTGAAGTTTCTACACTGCTAATTTTTTGCTCTCTACAATAGCAAATTTGTGCCTTGCTCTGTACTTTTCTGTGCAGCCACTTCAGCACACTGTTCTGCCCTTCTGTATTTCCTTTACAGTCAGTTGCCTTCCCACTGCCTGGGGTAGGGAAGCAGCAGAGCCTGAACACTGTCCAACACCTCCTTCAATGAAGCCTTACCCTGTCTGTCAAGTCCTGAAATAAGAAAGAGTGGTGTTGGTGGAGGGGAGAACCATAGAGGTGGGGTATGTGGAAGAGATTTGCGCTAAGTTCACCAGCCTGGACAAAGTCCCAGTGCCAACCTTCCATTACAGCCTTTACCATGGAGTGTAATTTCACTAAGACAAGTCACAGCATCCTAAATCTCCACTGAACTCATAAAAAACAAACAAAAAAAACCCCCAGCATCACAACACTAGCCAAATTTTGCAAGACCCTTCTTCTAAAAAAAAAAAAAAACCACAAAATAAAACCAAAAAAAAACTTTAAAAAAAAATCTTTTCCCAGTTGAGAGAAAGGATTGTTACGCTCCTCATTACAGCTATTAACAGACAAATCATAGAGATGAGTAAATGCAAGAACAGTGTCACCCAACAGAAAATCAAAGTCCAGCACTTCTAACTTCAGCATTATTCATTCAGATATAATTCATTACTGCATATTTAATTAGACTATTAGCCTGAAAAACAGTTTTTCTGCAACAAACACACCACAGTAATTTGTGCCTCTACACTGCTTCTTGTAAAAGCAAAGTCAGCTCTCCTAATTTATAAAATCATAGAACGGGTTGGAAGGGACATTTAAAGGTCACCTTGTCCACCCCCCCCGCCATGGGCAGGGACATTTTCAACTAGATCAGGTTGCTCAGAGCCCCATCCAACCTGATCTTGAATGTGTTCAGGGATGGGGCACCATACCACCTCTCTGAGCAATCTGTTCCACTGTTTCACCTCACTCGTTGTAATAAATTTCTTCCTTATATCTAATCTAAATTTGCCCTCTCTTAGTTTAAAACCATTACCCCTCGCTCTATTGCAACAGGCCCTACTGAAAAGTTTGCCCTCATCTTTCTTATAAGCCTCCTTTAATTGCTAGCACAAATCACCCTTTCTAGCATGGATCCTGAAAATCCTTTGAGTGGAGCTGCCATGCTAGTAGAATTGGACTGCACTTCTTAAATACAAGGTATATCAGCTTCTGCAGGTTAGTGAAACATTTGTCTCAATTTTCTGATCAGCAGTTTCACTGAGTCGTAGAAAAGCGATTTAACATCAGTATCTTAATTATATTCCAGGCACTACATATTTAAAAATATTGTCTACGCCTCATTTAGTCCAAAAGTTATGAGGAAAGGAATAAGGAGCCATTCTATGGAGTGAATTCATGTTTGGACTTCTGTTTTAGTAACACTCAGGTCATTAAACTAAAGGTTCGCCATAGCAATAAAGTGTTATACCACTGCTGCACAAATAGACCCTTTCAGTGCCTACCAGATACTATGACTAGTATAGCACAGATATCCATAATCTGTGCTGCAAGTACAAGAATAAACATAGACAATATACACCTAAGCACAGATAAACTGCAAGCACATTTAGGAAAGAAAGATGTATTTTATTCTCCCTTCTACTGACAAATATACATTTAAAATCTAACAGAATTTGTGGTTAAAATGTATCTCTAGACCATGACCCCATATACAACATTGACAAATGCTGAAATCACCATTAAAGTAAAAGATTAAAAGTTTCACAGTACACAGGACGAAGAAGTAAACTTCATGCATTGACCAGAGACATATAATACTCTCCACACAAGTCTACCCATTTTGTTGCTTATTCTCAAGACAAACAAAACCTCACTAATGTTGAGAAATTCACACTAACAGCATCAGTAAGAACACCAAAGCCAAGGTGTTTCTGAAACCTTAGAGGGACTTGAGTCAGAGAACAGATACAACTAAATTTTGATAAATGGTTAGCAGAGTGTAACAAAATTAGTAGCAAAAATTGCAAAATGCAAATCCAAAATATTAGTTTTCTTATACACAAAGATTTGTTGATGACATAGTACATTCTGCAGACAATTACAGGCCATGTTAAATCCTTTGAAAAGGGCTTTCTCCCTCCCATAAGTAGTTAAGCCTTCCACCTTCTACAGCCCAATTCAAAACCCCTCCTCAGGTCACAATAAGACTAATTCTTCCTCTTCGGTGCTGATATTTATCACAAAACTCATGTTTACTTCACTCTATCCTAATTAAGCCATTTGTGCTCAAGAAAGGGTTGAGATGTGGGCAGCAGAGACCATGCCAATCAGCAAGGAGAAAGGCTCAGGCTGTGTTCTGAGGAGGGCACATGCAGGCATTCCTGTGAGACCTTCAGCTATCTCCTGCTGCAAGTTATTTCCCTTCAATGTGCAATTAAGAGGAAGGAAGAAAAACACATAGAAGAAATCAGACCACAGCAGACTCTGTCCTTCAAAACTGAACTGAGCACCTACAGCTATTCCAGAAGTATACTCTGGTTTAGAAAGAACAAGCAAACCCAAAAACTTGACTCCATTGCCTCTCTTCTGACAGACACTGTTTGTGTGCTAGAAAGCGATGCCCTCAAATGGTGTTTTCCTAGTTTTGATTCTTCCAGTATGGCTCCCCCACATCCCAATACTCTTACAAATACAACCTAATTTAGAAGGAACATAAAAATTTTTGACCCCCTGAGCTAACTGGGCAGAAGATGATACTTTTCCTTTTACTGGAAGATGTGATGGAACCATGATCTACTCAAGATAAGTGGTTGCATGAAAGCAGGCAGCTGGTGGTGTATCCTGGACTACCCATGCAGCTTCCTTCTCCATTCTTCCCTCAAGAATTTCCAGTAGTAGAATATCTCACGCGTACATAGAGCATCTGAATAATCCCTGAGTTTAAGAGTCCCTAAGTAGTCACTACCATGATGGACTGCAATGACTTCAAATTAGCTGTAACATGCTGATGGGCAAAAACACGCCTTTGGAAAAAATCCTACAATATCATGACTAACTGAGAGCTGCCATGAAGCTGCACGTATGAGAAAGGTAGCATTAACACTTACTTGAATACCTACTCAGAGTAATCTAATACTTACTGTACATTAAGGTTCACATAGCTATTACAGATGACTGGTTATCACACATCTCGAGAAGATTAGTTTCATATATGCCTCATCATCTAATTTACAGGGAAAGTTTTAGGCTCACCTTTTTTGCTTATTACTTCACAGAATAATTAAAAACACTGTTCACAAAAAAAAAAAACCAAACCCAAAACAACCCAAAAACCACACACACAAAAAGATAATGTGCAAGTCTAATATAGTATCTTACCTTTAATATTGACATTTTCTTGTTCATACTGCCGCATTAAACAAAAAGTTACTAAGATTACTCCAACAAAAGTTAAGACATAAGCCATCTCTCTTCAACTTACCTCTCTATGCCTTTATCCTGGTGTATATTTAAAACTTCATCTTACATTTTACAAACATTTCTACCACAGACTGAGTAATTCACAATTACAATTCATTACTGAACATAATTCAGCAGTAAAAAAATATTATCTTATACAAAAGCAAAAAAGAGCAGTGATTCTATTGCACTCCTAGCATCTGCCACAACATGAGATACTCCTACATTAGTATTAATACAAAAACAAGGAAAAAAAAAACCCAACAGGTGAAAATATAAAAGAATTAGATATAATGACATTCTGTCTTGATGCTGTCAGGCAAAGCACAACAAGCACAGAAAATAAGTACAGCATTCAGCATAACCTCAGTGTCATCTGAAACACTGCTAATTAAACACCCCAGTAATGTGTGTGTGATTGTTAGTTTTGTGTGTGAAAATCTAAGCTAGAAAAAGATGGATGAGGATGGTTTTCAGTATGTGAAGGTATAAACAATCTTACAGTCTTTGGATTTCAACATTAGTTCAATATAATAGCCTTGAGGGGTGGAAAGAAAGAAGGATCATTCTGCCTTAATGCTGTTAAGTTCCCGATAAAGTTTTGTTAAGACTGTGCTATAGTCAAAACCACCACATTTGTTTATATGACTTTACTAGATAGCTCAGTGTTCTCTCCTTCAGACAGCTTTTTTTTTTTTTTT
>VXBL01006366.1:520590-654015 GCA_013400195.1 Aramus guarauna
TTTTTTTAAGAAGGATAAGGCAAAGAAGGAAGCAGCATCTGCACAACAGCTTCTGATATCTACTGATTAGAAACCTATTAGTAGAAATAATTCAGGCTCTTTCAGAAAATATTGCTTTGGGATCGATGTGAACTGATGTAAATATAGTAGAGCGGATGCTACCAGAGCTAGAAAACTTAACATAGGCAGGGTGCTCAGGCAATATTTCATTAGTAACTTAGGTTACTAAGTTCGACAGTCCTCAGTGAGTAAGCCAGAACTACTGCCAAGTAGCAGGAGACAAGCGATAGAATAGTATTAATGCACTGCTTTATCTGACATGTTAATTTTTCACCTTAACAGATTAAAATATTTTCACTGGTGTCTTCCCAGGTAAACAGAAAAGTAAGACTATACTGCTAATTATTTGCTGTTGTTCACCTTTACCCTGTTCGCTATTGTTCAAATTCACAAACCAACACTGAGTTAAAAGAAAAAGAATTTTTTTTATTTTTTTTTTTTTTTAAATCACATTCAAAGCTACCAAAACAATAGCAACATTTATTTCAGTGCAAAGCTCCATGAAATTTTCCAATCACTGTTTGGAGTAAATAAAGAGTAAAATTGAATAAGCTAAGTCTAACTTTTATACTATTATTTAATTTTTGCTTCTACTGGTAGATACTAGTACTTCTACTTAAATGCAGACTTTTTCTATATTTCATAAAGAATGTACCTGAAATTCTCATGGTAAAATATAAATTGCAGACTACAGTTAATGAAAACTAAAACATGGATAATGAAATCCTCTATTAAGTTGTTCACTAAGCATTAATGCTATTCTGTTGCATGTTTACTTGTGAATAAAGTCATCTTCATTTTCAAGTGAACATCAAGTTATCAACTTGCACTGTGTAAGATACTGCAAGACAATGTTTTGTCACTAACAAGCACAGCTTTCATTTTCAGATACCAAAGCCTGCTAACTACTGATAATTGCTGACCTGATAAATGTTGACTAGTGGGAAATGCCGTAGTTCTTGTAATAATAACTGGCAACTTTATAGATTTGTGATAAACTGTCACTTCACAGGTAATGAACACTCTTACATTCATATTTACCTTTATGTGAATAATTCCTGCATCAGTCATTGCTAGTGTCTATAGAGGTCAGGACACTGAACATGTGAAGCCCAGCCTCGTACCAGAGCCAAGAAAGAGGAAGCTGCTAGAGGGAACAGATTGCCACAAAAAGGGAAGAGGAAGCTCCAGTTGTTTAGATGTTCAGATGCAGTAAATACATTCAAATATATTTGCCACCTACACTTATACTCCCCTTCCTGTCTTATGAATTTGTGTACTTACATACTTCCTAATCTAAGGAGTGAAAGAAAACAAGAAGTGAGCAAGGTTGACAGAAGCAGAAAAAAATCTGGATTGCATGTTGTACTTTGGGTGTCAGAAGACACTCTGCTCTTCCCCTTCCCCTGTTGTAATTCAATTCAGATGTGTTGGACGAGACATTCCCTGAGAATCACCTTCAAGACTACTCTTCTGGAAATTGTAAAAGATGACACTCACTCACTCATTCTGACCAGTTCAGAACCATCAGTGTTCTAAGTCAGACTGTTTCTCACGATTACCAACAGGCCTCATGGATTTGCTGTAATATGCTCAAGCTTCCTCATAAGTTTTCTCAAAGATCTAATGTACCATATAGCTACAGCTACACTGATAGCACATAAACAGAGTAACTACTGTTTTCAATTTAGTCTGGTTGATCCTATAGCCAAATAACCCTAAAAAAAAAAAAATTAGATGCAAGAATTTTTACTAATCAAAGAAATAGATTTGCTATAGAGACACAGAGCAAGAAGAAAATGACTCTCTGTTTTAGTTTCCTTATTCTATTCTTTCCACTACATTTCCACAAAGCCACCATGCAATCCCCACCCCAGGGATAACATGCTCTGTGTGTGTGTGTACACATGTAACATATACACATATCTTCACAGAAAAAGGCATTTGGCGATTCACCTACTAGTCTTTCTAGGCCACAATCTTGAAATTTCAAGGAAAAGAATTTTCATTTATTGCACTTCATGCTCCTCCAGTTTTAATTTATTAGCTTCACATCAAGACCAAGAGTCAATTTCATCTACTAAGCCTACTCTTTATCTACGCAGCTAGAAAGCCAATGGTTTGTCATACAAGAAAAGCAACGGTACAGACTAAATTCATAGCCATTTCATTCTTTTTTCAAGTCATCAAAACCTTCATGGCTACTGGTGGTTAACAGAAAGGCTAGTGATTTTATTATAACTACTGAGCAATTTTAAAGAAAAAACAATATTGGATCAGTTTAAATTTTAATATTGTGATATGGTATTTCATAATACAAGTCTCAGAATTGCCTTTAAGAACCTCTTCAATACTCTCTTCCTTTCAGACTTTATCTCTACCTGTCACCACTTTCCACCAGTGATTCAGCTGACATGCCATTTATTTGCATCTCTCCACCTCTTTTCCAGCTTTTTCCTACTTGCCTTTCTACATACAGAAAAGCTCCTCCTAAGTTAATCTTTAACATTACAAAGACATAGCTTTAATATACTTACATAGCTTTAATATACTTGGATTTAAAAAAAAAAAAAAAAACAAAAAAAAAAAAAAAAAAAAAAAAAAAAAAAAAAAAAAAAAAAAAAAAAAAAACCACACAAAGCCAGGACTAGATTTTCAGTAACAGGACTAACAAACATTTTACACTATCCATACCAGACATCATCCCTACTACAGAGCTGCCACCTACTATTCTATCCCATCCCCCCTACTGTTCTCATTTTATTGCTATGCAAAGGAAAGTTTAAAATATGATGTGATGTATTCCATTGTGTCATACATTTGAAACATTTTCAGATCAATAATTCTGATCAGATCATGCTTAACCAGTGTATTATATATTTAGTTCAGAAAAAAGTAATGTCTGAAAGACAACCAAACTTGAAAGACAAGTTGATAATATATGATTTACTATAAAGACAGTAGTAGAATAAAGAAACATCAACCAAAAGAGTCACACCAACATTTCAAAGCTTATGCCTGCTACAAGTGAAGGCAATCAATATCGTGTCTGAGAGATTATTAGCTTCTTCTGTGCTTTTTATAGCATTTTGAATGCATTCCTTATATCAGTTTTGCCAACAACACATGTTCTCCCACAGACAGTGCAAAAGGCCTGTTTATCAGGGAAAAAAAAGAAAAAAAAAAACCCACAAACCGAGCAAAACTGTCATAGAAAAGAAAAATATTTCCTGTAACAGAAAGTAATAGATAAAGGAAGGATGCCTGAATATATTTGAGTTTACTTAGAGGGCAGCTGCAAAGATATATTTCTATGCCAAAGAATCTTCTTTTACCCTAGAATCTTGGGTTATTTTCACGGCATAAAGTAAGAAAACAAGTATCTGAAATTAAGGTATTAACATCACAATTAAAAGAATAATATGCTTTAAGGACAGGATGGATAGCTACAACAGTCTCTGCAGAATCTTTTCTGGCTATGTAGGGTCTGTCACATGGCCAAGCTTGGGTTCTTTTTTTCCCTTACACAGACTCTTAACACTTCTGAATGAGATAACATTAAGCTTGAAAAAAGACGCTCCTGCAGCTACTTAGTTAAATCTACTGAAAGACAGTGAGAGTTACTGTTCATTTTCCTGCTTCTTCATATGCCTTGTTCCACTTAGGAAGTACTTATCAGAAACACTTATTACACATATCTGTTAGATATAATGAATAAGTATGTTGCTTTCACTACCCTTTTAACCATAGAATTGACTGAAAGCAAGCAGAGATTTCAAATAGAGATCCAGTCAGTCACATCCTAGTTTGAACAAAAGATAATGTAGAAAAAATTCAAGATAATGAGAAAACTCAACTGGAGTACAGGCTGATGCACTGGCATCAGGCTGATTATCCTAGACACATTCCTCTAGGCAAAGTGACATGGTAAAGATTACATTTCGAAAATTTATACTTTACAATCTCTCCCCCTCCCCTGAGATTTGGCAGATGGGAAGAGACTCCAGTGATATGACTGTTTCCAAGGTAAGGTTTTTGTTCAAAGCTGCGTCAGCTATGACAAGGTCCTCTGAAAGCTTTTCCTCGAGCAAAATTAATCCATTAAGCAACGTATCCTAACTTCCTCAGGACATGTATCTGCAGATAAGCCACCTTTCCTATATTGCACGTCTGCCAAGAAGGGATAGCAGGCAACGCTGACAAGGGAGATCAATAACTGTCATTAAAAATTTTTGAACAAATCTTATTGGAAGGTCTGTTCTATTAAGTTTCTCTTGTATAAAATTGTGACTTTGCTAAGCCAGGTGTAATCAATTTTAATCGTAAAGAAACACTGCAAACGTAAAATTCCAATTTTTTGTTTGTTTTTGTTTCTACTGTGGACAATAATCCAGTGCCACAGTATAGACACCCTATTCCTTTATGAAGTTACTTCAGGGGCAGCATTTCAAAACTGCCATAAAAACCTTAATGGAAATTTAGTCTAATTCACTTTTCTTCATCTTTTTTCTCCTCACACACCAACATACAAGTCTCTCACTTCAATTTTGGGGTGTGTGAGGGAAATAATATTAACAAAAAAAAAACCCTAATCTGCATGACAGGCTAAAAATCAGAATAGCCAGCACAGAGTAGAACAGTTCTGTGGTGATTTTAATAGTGTAAATTTAATAGTGTAAAATTAAGAAGTTTGCTAATGGATCATTTCTCACATAATATGAAACAAAAATCTACCTCCCTTCCTTTTCATGCAGCACTTGTGAGAAGTGCATTAGTACCACTCATATTGCAAATAGGTTAGATACATTCTTTCACCTTGCACGCTAATGCTTGATCTCAATGCTGGTGCTCTCTTTGTAGCTTTTTTTGCCCAGTCTTACCACTCCACAGAAATTGCTGCATCCCCACACTGCTTGTGGCGGAAGGAACATAAGCATATTAGCGGTACATTTATAAGAAGAGGAGGAGTGAGTAGCAGCACGATATCTGTGAAAACTGGTATATAGATTCATGGGTAAAAAAATATTTTTTTTCCCCAAGTGAAAAGTGATGTTATAAATACAAGTCACCGCTTCAATGAGAAAGTTACATTGATTTGTTTGTTGCAAAGCAGCATGGTTTAGAGTTTAGTTGCAAAGTAAAGTAACTACCATAGTTACGCTCGCTGGAAGCAGATAAGAGAATTATTTCCTTAAAACACACCAATACTTAACAACACACCAACCCATATACACACAAAAAACGTCACCAAACAACAAAAAACAACAAACCTGAGCCACTCTTACTTAAAATTTTTCTTTCTAAAAACAGGTCTGGCTTTTGAAATTAAAATTCAAGTTCCAATTCAAGTGTGGGTTTCATTAATGTTCACTGACTCTAAACAATGAGATAAGAATCACTTAAAAAATGAAAATAGGGAGAGAAGAGAACACTTCCAGCTATGAAAAGCAGAACAAATTGTAAAGGTTTATGTCTATGTGCCTTTGTATTTATATGCTGTGTGTAGACACATAACATGTCTATA
Organism: Aramus guarauna; assembly: GCA_013400195.1. Taxonomy (NCBI): domain Eukaryota; kingdom Metazoa; phylum Chordata; class Aves; order Gruiformes; family Aramidae; genus Aramus; species Aramus guarauna. Next base: position 526,175 of record VXBL01006366.1, read on the forward strand.
TTTATATATATAAAATGTACACACATACATATATGTGCCAGATGACCTCCAAAGGTCCATTCTAATCCAAATTATTCTATGATATGTATACAGCATGTAACAAAAGCATCAGAGCAAGCATTTATTTTTTTTTTTTCTCTCTCTCTTTTCATCCAGTAGAGTTCAAGCACAACAGCTTTTCCCTTGGGAGCATTTCAAAACCACTCTGGAATTTAGCAAAGCGAAGCAAAGTGTATGCCTGACTCTCCCAAACATCTTAGTTCTTTTTCAGATCAATGATGGAAGAAAAAAGAACAGACATTTAGAGACACCACAATAACTTATTACACAACTAGCATATTATCATCATCGGAAGTCAAAATTTTCAGTGTTGCACCATTAGAAACAATTATGAATCTTATCTGTATTTTAGTTCTGATTTATAACTCAACTTCACAACACAATTGTAATATAAATTTTAACAATATTTTTAAGTAAACTTGACAGTTTGACACCCTAACTTTTACAGAAGACTAAATACAGAGAGCTACTTCAGTCAAGGAAACTTTCTTATCTCTTCCTTCGTCTTCACACTCATGAAAACCTCTCTGGTGACACAATCCTAAAACCTAAAAATAAAAAGTCTGATATCTCACAGCTAGAAAAAAAATCCTGAAGTGGCAAATTGACAGGTATGCCTCAAGGTAGTTAAGATAATACAAGTTTTGCAAATCAGAAGCAATATAGTTTGATCCACTCAGATTTCAACAAAGCTATTCTCACATACTGCAACCTAGAAAAATCCTACTCACGTTAGCAGACATGAACAATTATATATTTTGCATGCCATGGAAATCAGGTCTACTCATTATTACAAAAAAAAAGTTAGACAACAGTGACAAACCAATATAATTTCACCCATCTGAAGCAGTCTTGAAGTAATATTTTGAGGAAGGTGGGGGATTCCTACTGTAAACATAGCAGGCATTTAACTTTGGTGTTCTAAATTTCACCCTGCAGCTGCTGTGTTCACTGCTGACACTGGCAACAAATACTCTCACCTTGTTCCTCTGAACTACCTCAGTTGTGCATGTCTAAGGAATTCCAAGTAGGCAATATCAATACCTTCTTTAAAAACTTGACTCAAACATCCTAAAATAAGCTTTTGTAAAGTTTTAAGTAACTATCAGTCAATCAATATTAATTTAGCAGCAAAGCTCAAAATAAAATTGAAAGTAATATGACGGATATCACAAACTCATTGGAATCTCTTCATTTAGGAATCTACAGATTAAACCTTGGCCATTTGTCAAATAGTGTCTCTTTGAGAGCTTCAGCTAGTTATAGAAAAGGTTTTCCAAATATCCAAGGATGAAAACATAGACCGAGCTCTCCAAAGAAAGCTTCTAATCTGACTTTTTTTTAACTCCATACTGAGTAAATACAACTTCATATGCTCAAAAGTGGAAGACTTTTGCAATCACTCTAAACTTCCTCAGAACTGTGAATCTGCTACATGTGTCAATGTAGAACAATCACATGAATAAGTACAGGCAATATATGACTGAAGGAGACATTTGCAAATGCCCCTTCATTTCACCTTTTGCTAGCTTGCATTTTAAAGTCTTATTCAAACATTCAGTGTTTGAAAACAAACAAGTTTTAAAGAAAATTCAGTCGCATGCTATTTCTATCTATATAAATCATGTTTATAAAACAATTTATATCCCAAACACAAAAGATCACCACAATTTTTATACTGGTACTGTACAGTAGGCATTTGTTCCTTTACATATTTAGACGTTTGCTGTCTGTGTGGGGTTTTTTAAGTTTTTAAAAATAAATATTTTACTGCAAATACTGCACCTTTTTTGTGTACTGCATGGTTTGATCACCAAAACATCACAAGATTTACAGTCATTATTATACTGATATCTGAGGTCATATTATCAGCTCCCTTTGTAACAGCAAGGAAGTTCTCACCACTAATAATTAGAAACTTAACACATCATTTAAATTTGTGTGCAAATATCTTATTGTATTAAGTCTAGTTTCTCTTGGTGCATTTATAGCGAAATTATATACGTTTTTGAATACATACATATCACCTGAGAGAACTTTTGTTAAGAAAGTATTTGGAGTTCCCGTCCCCAACATCCTCTTTCACATATCATCTGTTCCCCCCTAAAAAACCCCAGACAACCCACACTTCTTTCCTTGTGCTCTTTCTTTTTGCCCTCCATACACGTTTCACAAATGCCTTAAATACCTCATCATGCGTATTTTAATTTGTCACCTTTCTAACCTTGCTACCATTATACCTGTACCTAATAGAAAGGCATATTTCTTTATCCAAAAGAGTTCATCAACTCTACAAGGTTAATCTCTTATTGTCCTTTTTTCATATCTGTCCCATTGGATTACAAAATGTAATTCTGCATCTTCTGCAGCCAAAGATGGATTTAATGTTCTTGGGCCAGGTGACAGAGCACAAACACTCCCAGTAACTGTGTCAACTCTTGGATCTTTTTTAAGCAGCCTCTCACCTCTTCTGTTGCATGTATTTGCACCCAAAGCTGGCACACAGCAAAAGAGCCTCTCTTAGTACTTTGGACTGAAGGCACCAATCCAGAGAGTGGATTTCTTGAACCAATTTCTGACCCAGCCTTACAGATGTAACCCTGCTGTTGCTAGTAGCAGTCCCAGCTAGGAAGAATCTTGCTTTGCAAGGGACACACATTTCAAATTATCTTTCTGCAGCATTATTTCAGCCTTTATACATTAAAAAGAGGGAGATTTTCCGAAACAGTAAAGTTGAAGACACCAACTCAGAAATCTGTTGTCTACCCTATCTTTATAGGGATCTCTATTGATTCTACTAATGGAGCACATATTACTGATAAACAACCACCTCTCAGAGTTGTGGAATAGCAAGGGTACTGCTGTGACAAAACCTTCTAACAGCTTCTTTCCAGTGTATAATTTATTTAATCCATGTTGTTCTAGAGCAAACAGCACTACGCAAAGGCACAGGAATAAGAGGGGTTGGCACCACAGGAGGTGAAACAAACAAAAAACTCCTAGGCAGTTCTCAAACTGGTTACTGTAAGCAAGTAAGTTTGCGAAAATAGCAATAGAGGAAGTAAACAGAAAATATAGAGGAAGTAGATTCCACCATCTCAAGTTGTAATCTTTGAGTTTTAAATCACTACCTTCAGTAAATATAATGAATGCTGTCTAGATAACCTAATGAAATAAAATTCCATCTTTAAACAGCAGTGGGTTGGCCCCAGTTGACAGCCAAACACCCACCCAGCTGCTCGTTCACCACCATCTCCCATGGAATGGGAAGAAAGTAGAAGGAAGGCAAGAGACTCATGGATTGAGATAAGGCAGCTAAAAGGCAAAGAAAAAGCTGTGTGTATAAGCAAAGCAAAAAAAACCAAAACAAAACAACAAAACACACAAAAAACAAACAAACAAAAACACAAAAAAAAGGAATTAGTTCACTACTTCCTGTCAGCTAGCAGGTGTCCAGCCACTGCCTGGCAAGCAGGGCCTCAGCACGCATAACTGTTACTTGAGAACACAAATGCCATAACCACAAACGTGCCCCCTTTATCTTCCTTTCCATGAGTTTTTATTGCTGACCATGATGTCATATGGCACAGAATATCCCTTTGATCAATTTGAGTCAGCTAGAGTTGTTTAGAGCAGTTTAGATCTAAAAATCTAAATTTTTCAAGAGACACATTTGGGTTTTTTATGGCTTTTTTCAAAAGATAAAAAACCTCAAATATGATAAAGAAATCTTTTCTTCTGTGAAACTATTTTGTGGTGAACCTGCTTCCTCCAGAACAGATGGATATAATGTGAGACATTCTTGTAGATATCTTTGACATTTTAGGTTCCATCAGTAGAGCAGCAACATGCTTTTAGACTTAATACTTTTTGTGATTAACAACTAAAGGACTGCAGCTGCAGTTCGCTTTCTACGTGAAGTGGAATCAAAATTTCCTTGCCATCTAGGAAAACAAATAAAATATTTATGGAAAAATATAAAGAAAAATCTAAGGTTGACACTACAAAAATGCTTGCATGAAGACCAACATTTGCCAGTGTTTGCACTGTATGTGAATATCTTAATACAACCTACTACATCATACCTGTGTGTGTACTGGGGTGAGGAAAGAGAGAGGTCAGTCCTCTCTGTGTTTTCACTAAGCATACTTCTACTTTCTTATCTTGCTTTCATTTCCCAAAGACTGTGGCTAGAAAGAGAATTAAACTCAGTCTTCACAATCCTGGTATATTTGTTAACTATTTTATAGCATTTTTTCCCCTTTTGTAGATTTCATGTCACATTTCAGAGTTTAAAACCCCCAAATATTTATCTTCTAGAATACAGCTTGAGTAGGAGAAATATACTTAAAAGCCAACACTTCTGTAATCACCAGTTCTGCAGACCTGCGGACAAGCCCCACATCAGGTGGTTCAGGTACAGAACTTTTCTTCCCCACAACTTCTTTTAACAGAGATCTCACACATGCACACACACTTGCAAATTTTCATGTTTTTCTCCCAAATAACATCTGCCTTGCACCATTAATGTCATAGCTATAGCTTGGTCATAAACCAAAATGCTATGCAACTGCTTAAAATAGAATATATAGTACTTTATTAAAACTGTGAGAAGGAGGCTTATTACTGGTAGCTAGGGATTGGTGTGCTGTAGGGATCAGGACAGGACTTCAAAAACTATGTTGCTAGATTTACGAAGAAAAGTTTATTGCAAAACAAAGCCCAATAAATTTCATTTGGGCCAAAAGCAGCAGCAAGCTTGAGGAAAATGACGCAGGTCTACAATAACAGTCAACTGTAACTAGCTCAGCTAAAGAGAGATTTCCATTTCTTGGCACAGTAACAAATCCTCAAGCAGAGAGGGGCTAGGGGTGAGATTTTTTCCTCTGTAAGTAACTTAATGAATGAAGTACTAATTAACATTATGGCATTGATAAATGGAGAGAGAGATTAGGGATGTACTCGATATTCAGGCCTTCCCAGATGGACCGTCAAAGCCACATTAATTCCTATCTCATTGGAGCATCTGCTTCTCCCATAATCCATTGCCCCTTGGTACAAACAACACAAACTGTTGTGACTCAATTCGATTTATATCAATCTAATTTCTTTTAATCCAATTTGTATTCCAATCTACTACCTTCTAATCACTTAAATCTTCAGCCTCCATCTGGTAAATTTTCTCTCAAAATTAACCGAGCAGATGCCTCTGCAATTGTCTTCCACAGTCAGGCTAATCATGCCCTCGCAGTGGCCTACAGAGCACGCTGAATAGGTACGTGACTTACAGCATTGCCCTTCTTATTACAAACATGGCGATGCAGGAAGGCCATTTTGTCTGTCATTAATTGGTTAATTTGCATAACACTGCCAGGGAAAGATGCCTAGGAAACAAAAGCCAAGAGTAAAAAGCTTCAAGAAGGCAGCATGACATGCTCATCATTTGTCACATGGCCATTACACTTTGAACCATCTATTGTTTGAGGTAACAAACACGGAACTGGATTACAGCTAAATACATAACAAATATCTACATGCAATATTGGATTGCATGATTTCAGCATTGCTGCCATCGAACTTGCAGAGAGCAAGGGGGCTGCCCAAACAACATTCCGAGAAAAACACATGGTACTGAGAAAATTGGAAAGCACATTGTTTTACCAGACGCCAAAACTTCAATCCCTCTTTTGCAAGTAAATTAGGTTTTACACAGCTACAACTACATATGCAAATAGAGCCAGACTTTGTGACTACCTTCAGGTTTCCCCCAAACTGTGTCCGAGACAGTAAGGGCCACAACCTATCCAATACACCATTAGTAGGATGAGGAAAAAAAAAATAAATTAAGAATGAAGCTAACCTCAGCCAAGGACAGTTAAGAATTCTGAACCTAAAGTAAAAGGCAGAAAGAGTAGTGGCACTCCTTTAAAACTGGTTGCCTCATTAAGAATACAAATGTCTTTCCCTTTGATCAATGCTACATCATCTACAGAAAGCTGAAGGTAAGTTCCGCACAAAGCGGGTATCATTATTCAAGTGTTCACATGATCATGGACTGTCAAAACTATAGAAAAATGTTTTTTCCAAACCTGTTATTCAGAATTCTGGGAGGACAGAAATTAAAGTATTAAATGTGCTGCTTATCTTTCCCAAGCAATATTTAGTGAAATGATAAAACCACAACAGGTACTTAGTAAATAATGAGGAAAGCACAAGAAATAACAGGTTGGGCCAGTGGATCGGGCACAAGAGTAGCCTCTTTATCACACATAAGCAGGAAAAAGAGGAGAAAAAAAAATTTCCACTTGGCACTCAGTAAACCTTGCATCATGAGCTATGTTCTTGTTGGGCCACAACCACTTACGCAAGATCAGCTATTAAACAACAGTCTAAGATTCATAGTGAGGCATAGTGCCCTTTTGCCATTACAGATTTATATAGAATATGTAGCTCCACATCTGTCAGGACAATATAAATCAGACTAACATGGAAGAGTCAGCTTCCAATCTTCATCTTAAAAAAAAATAAAAAACTACTCGTGTCATCCAAATTTTCAGTAGCTGGAAGATGAACTTAACTGGGCTGATTTGCCTGGAGTTTGCTACTGCTTCCTTCTCTCCTCTCAATCTTTCACATCTACCCTTGATTAAGAGGTTTCGCTTTTCAGCTAATAGGTACCTACTAAATTTTTCATGACCTGAGGATAGCAAACAGTATAAATACAATGGATCCAAGCCAGAGGCTGCTGGAGAAGGAAAGGGAGGATGTGCTTGGTTAAGGAGGGGGTGGAGTGGGCAGTCTTTCTTCCCCTCCCACAAGCTGTCAAGTCCTTCTGTGCACACCCTCTTCCTCATCCCTGCTAAAAACCTTCCTCTCTGTGCCTGCCATGACAGGTGGTCCAGATTTTCACTTAGAAAATCTGGCCACCCTATGTTTGCAACACCTCCCCGCTTAGTATCATCTGTGAATTTAATTAGCATGTAGTTTACCCACTCGTTCAGATTATTAACGAAGATGTTAAACAAGACACAACCCAAATAAAAAGATCCTTGTGGCAAAACAATTGATGCCTTTCTTTAAATCAGTTTATTGCTATCTATTATAACCCTTTATTTACAGATATCGACCAATGGTTCACCTACACAACAACATGGATATCCAAGCTATATTCCGACAGTGTAAATAGCCTAAGCAGAGACTAAAATAAACTTCAGCCTATAAATTCAGTTTACACTGAAGTTAAATTGAAACTCAGCTCTTAGGCAGAAGTACACAACCTCCTCTTACTGACCAGCAGCACTGTCTCCCACTTCTTGGCAGCTCTTAACCATAACACTCCATACCATGCTATCATACTATTTGCTTTTACAAACAGTTGAATAGTAACATAATTTACTTGAAAGACATATTTCAAGTGATACAGTAGTAAATAGAAACCTAGAAGAGGAGACTGTACATATCACTAAGAGGATTAGAAAAATAACAGAAACAGTAATTTTTGCATGCTAATATAAATCTCCAGTCAGTTTGTTCACAGATAGATCTACACTAAATACCATTGCTTATCTGTATAATTGCTTTATAAAATCCAGATGAAAGTTTTACAAAGTTCAATTTCATAACAAAAAGCATCTGTAAACTCTTGACTGAAGAAAACAATAGTATTTTTTCCTTTACCCACTTAGAAAGCACAAGACTACATACTTACACTCAAGACTTGCATTATCAGTAAATAAGTGAGCACAAGAATGAGTTTAATTGTAACATGACTCAAGATTTAGTAGAAGTATATTCTTAAATTTATGGGTTTTGTTCTCCTGAACAGCCCTTTCCCAACAACCATTTCCTCTGAAATGAGGTCTTAAACAGAGATCTCAGTTCAGCTATCTAACCCACACATATAGGCTTGTTTGATACTAAATAGAGAAAAGAATTTAGGTCCAGAGATTCATACCATCCTAACATAGTTTTTAAGGTCAGTAGGAATAGGATGAACCATTAGCACAAGCCTCTCCAATGACTATAGAAGGAACCTAACTGACAGCCTTAGATTAGAGACCTAATTTTACATGGCCTGCCTAAAGGGGATTGAATTCACTCAACAAACAGTGAGGTATGAGCAGGAATTTTTATTCTCTTTCAGATTACTCAGTGCAAACTGCCGCTTATTTTCAGAACTCAGGTGTGTATGATCTGTTTGAAAACTGAAACAAGCATACCTAACTTCCACTGAGTGAAAGTTATCATATTTTTAAACAGCTTGTGTCTTACAATAAACATGAAAAAAACCCCAGAGACTGGTGACCTGTGCCATACCATAAGAGACTTCCACTCTCCAGAGCAAACATCGCTTCACACTAGCTAAGCCGGCTCAATCTGGAGACATTGCAGATATTCACAAAAAGAAAAGGGGAAGCGTATCTAACCATTAACAGAAGTCAAAGAACCTACAAAGCACCAGTGCCACATCTGCTAGCTCCTCCACACCAAAGAAACAGTTGGTGTTAATGCACGATTAAGAGCAGAGAGGAATCTAACAAAAGTGTATGCAGGTGGCAGAGGTCACTGAGGGATAGTATAAAGGAAAGAGTGGGTCAAGTTATTATCTGGAATGCATCCACAGCACACAGCCATCTTTTAAATCAGTTTTTATAATAGTCATGCCTGTATTGATTTAATAATAACTTTAGGTTACAGATTTAGTCAGCACACCATGAAGAACCACATCAAAGATTGAGTTGTGAAACCAAGTCTTGTTTCTTTTCCTTACACAAGGTAAGGAGAGATTGAAGGCTTTCAAGATAGGACATATTATATTTTATAGTGCTTTATTAGCTTTATTTCATATGAAAAAGGAAACATCTGTCACTCAGACATCAAGTCTTTCAATTACACGTCTTTGGGTAAAATAAAATGAACACCATAAAAATGAAATTCAACTTTTAAATCAAAGTGACTAATATGCCTTTGTGTACATGACAACTAACATGTTGGGTCTTTTACCTTTAAGCCTGTATTAGCGTATACATAAAGCTGAAATGGAATGGAGAGAGAACATCCATGCGAAAGTACAGTTGCACCACACTTGGCGGTACAATACATCAGAGAATTAGGCTTCTAATGACAAGTTTTCAAGAATAAGCATTTACTGTAAATCACACAAACATGACAAATGAAGTACTCATAGCCACTCATAAACATCCAGAGAAAAAACAGCCAATGCTGACTTAACACCATTAACCTCACTGAAGCTAATGCCTTACTTAAGGAAGGCAAGATCAAGATCACACTGCCCATGGGGAACTGTTCCCAAGTCCGCAAAGCGGTTGACAAAAACCTATTTCTGTTATATCTGTAATTGCCACTGAGTGCTTGTTCCGCTGCTGGCCTCCCTCCTCCAGAATAAGAACTATGGTTCAAAGGGGCAGAAACAAACAATAAGGGTCATTTTGAGTGCTAAGGTCAGGCTGTATGTTTTGGGTAGGGGAGCCTGAAGTAAAACAGTTACAAGTTACCAGTGACCCTGGAAAGGAAGTTACTTAATATTCATGTTGACAGAAAAGAAGAAAGGATTAATCATGTGGAATTAGCATTTTCATTGAGGAGCTTGGTTGAGTCTTGTGTTCTACTTTGAGAGGAAGACGGCTGCTTCACACTAGCATTTTACATCTCTTATTTATCGAAACATTGCAGCTTGCTCCTAACTGTCATTAACTGATGAATAATGAAAGACTTCTTTACTTCTACTTCAGATTAATCATGCAGCTCCCTTCGTCTTTCCATGCCTGAATGTGTTCTGAATCTTTTTTTTTTCTTTTTTTAATTCTCCCCCTCTTTTTTTTTTTTTTTTTTTTTAAATAATTCACATGGGATAAAGAAATCTGTTTAATTAGATTTCAATTCTACTGGGGAAAAATGGTCTCTGTTGAAAGGGCACCACCTAGTATTTTCACCTCACAGTTACAGTGTTGCAGTGCCACTGTGCACTATTCTGTCTCTCAAACTGTGTCATATTTATGTTAACTTCAAGCCATCTCTTATGTTACACAATTTAATGGTTAAAAAAAATCATCACTCCAGTTACTTTGCACATGGAAAAATGGTGTAAAAATTAAAACAATTACAATATGCAGATTTTATAATTACTATTATAAAGCAAAAATACAAATCGTTGTGTACCAGTAACATATTAATGTCTTAATGTAGTTTTAGAATCACTTGCAAGTTTTTAATGAAAATTCTTAAAGTATTTTCCCCTCGACTCTTCCCTTTCTGTGCCCTCCTCCAAACTTCTTCCTCCATACATTATGAAGTACTAGATTTGACTTTTCAATTACAGATATAAAACAAATATATTAAAATGCTGTTTTTCCCTGTAGTGAGTGGCACATTAATGAGCACAGCATATAGAACTACTTAATGGAGTCAGGTAATTTCAAAATTTTAGCCGTGTAAAACTTGCTAAATACATCACCTACCTTATGATCATGCTTAGAGTGGAAAACAACAAACCTGTTGCAGTTGTGCAAAGCTGTACCTGGGCAAAAACAGCTGCAGGTGATCAGGTTACACCTCGAAGTACACACTTGGATTAAGCATTCCCTATTTTATTTGTGTAGCTACAGATGGCCTTCATGGTTAGAAAATCATCCAGTCTTACTGGGAGGCAGACAGGGAGGAAAAAACAAACAAAACAAACCTACTCCCTTCCTCCTCCTCTTCAAAATAATCAGAACAGACCTAACCAATGCTTTGTAAACCTTTCCCTGTTTCTCATGCCTTGAGCAGCCCATTTCATGATCTGCATCTTCCTCAGAGTCTATCAGCCTAACAATCATTACAGTACGACACAACGTTTTTCTCCATATTAAATGCCTAAAACATCATGCCTAAAATAATGTTTTTGGATGTGGTGGATTTGTCTGCACATAACCAATTGAGGATGATTACAGAAATCAACATGTTTTCTCTCACTATCTATTAAGCATTTTCATCCATCAGCTACAGAGTGATCTCTAGCTTTGTTCAGTCCACTTTAAAATGACTTAAATTGCAAGTACTTCCCATTATCTTACTAGAAAGAGGCTTCCACACTGAATACAAGAAGAAAATGGCATATGCATAATGCCAGCGCATTATATCCAGTTGAGCCACATTCTGTTACACTTCTGAAAGACTTGCAATGATTGCAGCTCATCATTTTAACATTTAACTATGCCTTACTACATTTCAATTTCATTAGAACCTCCAATCTCAAATTTCAAGGTTGAGTTAAATTAGGTGCAACACTACATCATGTTTTTGGTAAGATATAGACATACCTTAAATTTTAACCCTCATAACTATTTCATCTGAGAAGATGAAGAAACATGTAAAAGATGAGGAAAAAAAATATACAATTCACAACAGTAACAGTCCACCTGATTCTTTTTTTTTTTTTTTATCTCCTCTGTTACACTCCCTTTCAGTTGCTTGTAAAACTTCTTCCAAGTTCTCACTAATCTCTTGTCATCACCTTTGAGTTCTCTCTAGTTTGCTAACATGATTTTAAATCAAGAGACCTAGAACCGCACATGATAAAAAGCTAAATTCTCCCATCTGCAGAAAGCTGGCACAAAGTTTACATTCAATCAAAGTTTCAGCTTCACTGCCTTCTCTTGCAAAGTTGAATGAATAGCTTGTCACTCCTAAAAATGCACTGCTCTACTAAGCCACACCACTGATCTCCCATGCTGAGTATCCTCTGCCTTGCAGTGGCTAACTTAGCACACATATCCTAAACTAACGTAGGGTACGCTGTACTAAAGATGAGTACAACAATGCCTTTCAGAGGTCTCTGGCAATTATCTTATTCCTTGACGCATATGATTTGATTATTTAATTTTTCTGGATTACAATCCATTTTCTTTCTTAACCATATTACAAACTTCCTGAGGTCCCTTTGTATTAGTAACTGTGTAACTTCACTCACTTCAGATCTAAAAGCCTAAATCATCATTTTCTTGCCTATTTTAGTGTAAAATTCTCCATTTAAGATTATCTTTACAATGAACATTTTCATCCAGACTAAATTCACACATATCTAACATTAGTCTTTACTTCTTCCTGCTGCTGCTACCTAAAGGAAGTGATATTATCACAGCCTGCAGAATGTGCTCTTTCAAAGCAAAACTGATAACTCTGATGATTTTCAAAGGCTACATTAAAATGTAACAGAACAGGCAAAATTGTGCCTAAAATTGCACATGTGATTCTTTTTAAAAAAAAAGGCAGTTACTAAGGAACATAGACTGGATCTTCATTTTTCTGCTGTTATAGAAAGGCTAACTTTCTTGAACATCATATATATAATATTGCTTTCAAGTTTTCCCCTGGAAGTATTTTCAAACTTAAACTGGCATTAGATACTGTTTTCATTAATCTTATTTTTGTTCAACTGGGTTGGACATTTCCCCACAGAAAGAGCGTTGAAATAGAATAGCACCAAATTTTGATATTTGTTACATAGCACCATATCCACCATATATACAGATTTGCATCCTATGAATCAAAGTAACATGGTATTCTGTCACTTAAAGACAGGATATCATGTATCAAGACAGCTAAATACAGTGGGAGCTACAAAATAGTGTTTTCTATTTCTGTCACCCCTTAATTCTCCCTGTGGATGGCAATACATTTTTCTTGGATTCTACGCTGATAGAATTTTTTCCAAACCAAATTTTGTCAGGGTACATATGCTACTCCAGCACTAACTTACAGTCATGCCTGCTCCTGAACACCCAACACGAGTTCCACTCCAGACACTATCACCATTCTGCTATATGGCAGATATTTCACTCATCCTTTACCTCCATTTTTCTAGTTTTAAAATGCAGATGTTGGCACAACTCCTTGGTGAAACATTTTGAGATCCACTGATGAAAACCCCATGTAACAAATAGTACTGTCAGCTTACTAAAATGTCTTTCTGACCTATACCCTGCATGCACAGATGGCTTACAATAACATGTGGCCAATACCACTCTCCTCCTGCTATGCTGCTGCACAGCCTTAGGCAGGATTTACCTGCAAGTTCTTGATGTCCTGTGTTTGAGCTTTACTCTCAATCCTCTTGCAATGCCTGGAAGCTCCAGGTTTCAGAGACATTGAGAAGCAATTTCACTTTGCCAGGCTTTATGTTTCTAATGTGATTCACAAAATGAAAGTCTTTCATAATTTCAAACTAATTCTGCATACATTACTTGGAAATTCCTAGAGTATTAGTTTTTATTACCTCAGTACCTTAACTAATTTATACCTTTGGACACGTAAAAAGCCCATACAAGGAATATATCTACTCATTATCTTATTTTTTTTATATTATATATGCACATATACATATATAAACACACAAATTTCCTCAATGGATTAGCAAGTTTTTCTGTTTCCTAAAATGCCAAAAGAAAAACAGTGCATTTGCTTAAAAAAAAATAAAAAATTGCATGATAAGTCTGGAAGAATATTGATAATATTGATGCAGCAAAGACATGTAGGCTGATATCAGAAATTAAGATCCTCAGTGTTTCAGAGCAGGGTTCATACCCCAAATTAACTTAGCATTCCATCAGTATTTGTGTGTTATATATCCATACCCCACATAATCTATAGGGATACTGCAACAATTTTTGTCACATAGAATAACGGATACACTGACAGCATCACCAGTTATTTTATCTACTGATACAGTTACTCTGGAAAGACTTGCCCTTTTCTTGTACTTGAATCAATTTATAGGTTTTACAACTGATTTCAGTAAGACAGGATTGCCAAACAATGTCACTCCACTTTGCATTGTAGCTTGGTAAAAACTAGCAATGTAAGATTTGCAGATTTGCACTGCAATTTAAGATTTGCACTGCAATTGCAGTGTCTCATACCACAACACCTCAGAATGTAGGAAGTACTACTAAGTTCAACAGCACTATCGATAGTGAAGTATTTATGGAAACTCTGTAATTTATATTTACTTATAGGGCTACACATTGTGTTCCTATCATCTTTTTCTGAAAAGTCAAATGTTGCTGTACTGCCTGCATGCTATTTCTCAAACAAAAAGTAGTCATCTAATTAAATGTCAAGCATCCTTGACATTAAACAAGTTGATTAAAAAAAGACAAATAGAATCTGCTGTCATCAGATGACCCCTTAAAGACGAATAAAGCCCAGCAAGTGCTATGACTCTTCTTTCATAGAAAGACTGCTTTCCTAATCAGTGCTTCTTCCAGCACTCCTCGTAACAGAGCGCAAGTCCTAGCACACAGTCTCCCAGGCACTCAGTATCTGTAACCCTCAAGAGTATAAATTACTATCTTTTCCCATTTGTGTACTTTTTGTCTGGTTTTAGCCCTTCTCTAACTTCAATATTGCTCTACCATACCCCATAGAAGTTTAAGAAAAGCACTGGTCACTTGATGACTCCCTTCTTAGTAATAACAGTGAAGATTACCATTTGACAGAACGTTGTAGCCAACAGAAAGCTGGGATACTAGTTCAAATGTGGTTTAAGATGCTGTTCTTCACCAAAACTCAAGATTGGATTTTTGTCAAAATGAACTGTCATCAACTTTTAGACTAAATAATAAAACTAATGAAGGAAGGCTCACATCCACAATCAGATCAAGATCTGCATGTAACACATTACTCACACAGCACTTCCTGCCAATCATCTCCCCGCAGCCCTACAGCCCTTCTATGCTCCTCAGCAGCTCTACAGCTCCCAGTCTATTCCCCCATGTCAGTGTCAAGCTTTTCTTTGAAGCAATAGGCAAGATGTCCTCACTACAAAAGCATAGGGTGATTTTTCTAACTTCCATGCAAATGACCCACTGCCTTAAGAGCTTTTGTGCATCTGAGATGAGACCTTATTAGTAGGCATAAGAGGTATGTAAAGTCTCTCCTGGAGCCCACTCCATTAGTATTAATCAATATTTATAATCAGATAAAGGTGGCTTTTCAACTAGAAATTATTTCAACTTCTTCCCCCACTCCCCAACAAAAAACCCACAGCTTTCATTATATTTGAGATATCAGGATACTGCATCTCTGTACAAAAGTAATTTACAGATTATCTTCACATCCAGAATGACTTACCAAGTAGAACTGATCCTACAGAGAACAGCTTGGTAAATCCACGCTTTCACTTCTTGCCTTGGAAGCATATGTGAGAAATATATCTAAGCATGAGGAATAAACTGCTTTCAATAATCAACAAACAAGGACTAGAAAATTGTGAATGCTGTAATGGTCAAACGGGAACAGTCGGCTTGCAGTTCAGTGTGAGTTTCACCCCGTTGCATTCACTGATTGCCTCAAGGAACTTCAGCTGCTGCTGCACCTACAAGATCAATGCTGCTAATTGTGAGGAAAATTATTCAGGACAGCACAGAGCCTCCTATTAATGATGCCTGCCAGAAGAAAGTCAGTTTATCAGCTATCCTAAAGGTTAACATCAATATCAAATGCAACAACCTCAAATGATTATATCACTAACCTTGCAGGCAAAATCACTACAGTGGCACAAAAACCTTCAGAATTGCTTGCATTCTAAAACTTATTTTGGTGCTCTGCTCTACAGGTGCCAAGTCTATTGCCTGTAGCAATACCTTCCATTCTGTCAGTACTCTTTAATAACACTGGGTAAGAGAATTGATCTATAGATAGATATCAGCTAATACTACAGCGAATTATTTGCTGGAATGATTGTTACTTCTACTCAGAAACATTAAAAAGCAAAGAGCAAATAAGTGTTGGGTTAAAAAAAAAAAAAAACAACACACACAACAAAAACAAACAAATATCTGGCAGCTATCACAAAAGAAGTTAACCACAAAGCCAGCAGCTCCTGAAGTCAATAAGCCACAAACACCTAGAAGCTGGGAATGACTCAAAGTGCTTGCCCCATTTTTTCAAAATGCATTATTTATCTACCATGAGACAAAAGACAAGAGGATAGCTTAGTGTGACCCAGCCACATCTTTATGAATTTTTTAAAAAATATTAATCATATATAGTAATAGCTGAGAACTTTTATTAATTTGAAGTAATAGCAATAATCTATAAGAGAAATAATCTATAAAGGAAATGCATATCACATCTGTTTTTCTCTATACTTTGTATAAGAACAGCATTAACAATTTGTGAGACTAAAGTCACAGTATATGCCCAGTATACACTGGAAATCTAGAATAAACTTCCTTTTGAATGACATACACTCTGATTACTTCTTAGTAGCTTACAGCATTTTAAATATCATACTTTGATTGCCACAGCAATAGCTTTATCATTCCTTATTTGAAAACTACTTCCTGAATGACTGTTCACTTTTATATTGGATCGAATTAAAACAGTATTTTTTTGTTTGTTTGTTTACAAATAACATCTTTATATTTCCCTACAAATAAAATAGGACATCTATTTTACAACATCTATTTTAATAATTACAATTATATGTGTGTGTCATGGCTTAACCCCAGCTGGCAGCTAAGCACCACCCAGCCACTCACTCACTCCCCCATGGTGGAATGGGGAGAGAGAATTGGAAGAATAAAAGCAAGAAAACTCATGGGTTGAGTTAAAGACAGTTTAATAGGTAAAGCAAAAGCTGTGTGTGCAAGCAAAGCAAACCAAGGAATTCATTCCCCACTTCCCATGGGCAGGCAGGGGTTCAACCATCCCCAGGAATGCAGGGCTCCATCACACGTAACGGTTACTGGGGAAGACAAATGGCATCACTACAAACATTTCCCCCTCTTCCTCCTTCCTCCAGCTTTATATGCTGAGCACGAACCCATATGGTCTGGGGTATCCCTCTGGTCAGCGGGGTCAGCTGTCCCAGCTGTGTCCCCCCCCAACCCCTGTGCACCCCCAGCCATCCCACTGGCTGGTGGGGAGGTGTGAGGAGCAGAAGAGGCCTTGGCTCTGTGTGAGCACTGCTCAGCAGGAACCAAACCATCCCTGGGTTAGCAACGCTGGTTCCTGCACAAATCCAAAGCACAGCCCCATACTAGCTACTGTGAAGAAAATCAAACTCCAAAGCACAACCCCATACTAGCGACTGTGAAGAAAATCAAACTCTACAGCAGCCAAAAACGGCACAATGTGGACATATATATGTATAAACATATATAAAAACAAGTATCAACAACAGTTTAAAATAAAGAGCACAAAAAAGTTTCTTCATGCTCTATTAGCCAAAACCTGGACTGCTCTACTCGGGATGGTAAGTCTAAAATACATTAAAATCTGCTTCAACCCTTTGCAGCAAAGATACATTTGAAATACAGATCAAGGTGGTCTGTCTCACAACAGAACCTGCAGTTGATATGATAAGAAAGCAACGGAAGGAATCAGAGGCAACAGGCATATTTCTTAACTTTTTAATACATGCTTGATCTCTGCCTGCAAAGTTAATGTGTTCTGACAAGATCACAAATCTTTTAGAAAAAAAAAAAAAAAGCAGGATTTGTTTTGGTTTTTTTAATAAAGGAGGTTACCCAGCCATGTACACCTCCTCCTGCCCTTTCCAACTAAAAGTTACACAAGTCATCATTCAGAGACAGGCTGACTATGAAGCCAGTTGTCACCAAGTGTTCCCACATTTCAGTGGAGAAACTTCTTTTTCTTATTTGGGCTTTGATTTTTCGTTTGCTTTTTAAACCTTGTTGATGCTTAACCGGCCTCCAGCTATGAAGCTAACTGGTTTACAGGAGAGAAGCAAAGCCGGAGTATTCAATAATTTTTTTTCTTCTTTTTTTGCTTGTGTTTTTTTTAAACAAATCCCAGAGATTAGAATCACCTGCATCGTCCCTTCAAAAACCAATTATTTACTGGTTCAAGTAGTAGAATCTACCCCTAAGCATATGAAAATGATTTATCTTAAGAACAAATACTACACAGGTTGCCATCACAGCCTACAGTTTGACTGTCATGTGTATCTGTCCATAGATTGTATCTTACTCTGATCACCAGATACTGTGAAACTACTATAAAAGGATGACAACAAAATATGAGAATGGTATCCAATTACATTTATACAATATGCTACATTTATAAGTAGCATTAAAAAAAAAGGAAAGAAAGTGTTTAGGACAACTAGATAGAATGATGTCTTGATCAACAATTCACTTTCCTTTCCTTCTGTGTGTCTAAGTGCAATGTCTTCATTAGTAAATCCTCTGTGTAAAGTTAATCCCTTTTAGCTACTTAAGGCTTAGAACAGCTCACATCTGCCATTCCTGCCAATAAGTTCTACACAATACAGCAAAAGACTACATGACATGCGTGTTTTAATAAAACCGCTCATCACAAAATTCTATCCATCCACTACTCACTAGAAATCACAGTAACTAGCTAGCATTAATCATACACGACAGTTCATTCCACACTTTTGAGAGTATGATAATTGGAGAACCCCTTCCCTCTCTTGTCCCATTCACCCAGATACCTGCTATTAAAACAAAAAAGTGCACACTTTCAAATATTTAATTAAATTTGACCTAATATGTAGCTCTAATATGTAGCCCAAACTTTACTCAGATTTAAGGCATCTACATCAACTTGTTATGTAAAATCCTGCTATGGACACACATGAGGCAGTTTCTCCAATTCCTTTATAAATGCATGTCTGTATACTTTATAAAAATGAATCAAACACTACTATGTAAAATATTCTTCAAGTTCTTAATATAAAAAGACATCTGATAAAACTATTTATAAATCAGAATTTTTTAAAACTATTATTTTTTATACACAAACCAAATAACATGTTCTGCTTCCAAACAGGAACATAAGCAAATCAGCATGAAAAAACATTGTAATCTGTGCCTAGGCATGAATCTAGTTTTGCTATAAAATGTCAAGACTTGCACCCTCTAATTCTCAATATTAAAAAAAAGGGATCTTCATTTTTGTATTGTTCAAGTGCCTAGTTTATCTGAGGCTCAGAAGATTCTTTGTCTTGGGTTTGTAACAGCTCTCAAAATTGTAATTAAGACTTATTTTACATAAACTCCATTCCACTCCCTACAAGTTTTTAACAAAATCAAAGATCCATTATTTGCAAACATGAAATACAATATTTTTTTAAAGGGATTATGAATTCTATTCTCTCTCTGAGGAGGTTTACTTGGTTTACCTGTGTTCTTACTTGGATCTGTAAGTATGAAGTTGTATCTTAGATTGGAAAATCTGAGTTGGAAATAAATAAAGAACTTCTTTGCTCGAAAGGAAAAGCTTTATATACCTAGTTATACCTAAGCTGAGATGAAACATGTCTTAGCAGAACAATTTTTTCATGAATCCTTTGTTATGCAACCAAAAGTTAAAACTTTATAGCACAAGAAGTCAGTAAATGCTCCGCTCCTCCCCTTAATACTTTTATTAACTGTTGATATAATAAAGGAATCTCACCAGGTCTCAATATTCTGAATTCTGTCATACTGAACTTCTTAAGAAGCACTTCTCACTTACCTCCAAAGGATCTCACTGAAGTGAGCAAGAAATGCCAGATGGCAGGAATATTGTGTTCTAACAATATTTCTCTAAAAGTTCCAAATATTAGGTTTATCAAAGAGACAGGCATGCTGCCAGACAGTTAGCCAGATCTATCCTCATTGTCTATCTCATTTTGTCATGGGAAGTATTCTGAAGCATATATATTGATTTTTCCCCCCCCATGAGGGGGAAGGGGAACAAGAGCCAGTGACATTTACATTATATTAGGTATGTGTTCCGTGAACACTCAAACACTTTAGCGGACTGATCTCCTATACTATCTTTGCCATATTTACTGGCAGTGAGCAAAGCCTCCAAAAATCCTTACAAAGCAAAAGCTCTTCCATTACTGGAAAAGAAAAACAAAGCCAGCAAGACCTACTCTTAAAAAAGATATTACAGAAACTACAGCAGTATTTTTACCAATTTTGACATATTTAGAAAGGAGCAAAAGAAGGTAATGATACGTCTGTGAGATGGGTATTTATTTTTCTGCTGTTTCTTTTACTTCAAGTTGTTTTAGGCCAATTGATGCTTATCTAAACTGCTACTCTAGTTTTTATTCTTCACACACACACACTTGGATCCAGATTTTTCCAGGAAAAGGTAGCTCACAGTATAAGCACTTGGAAAAGTGCTTATAAACCCTCTACATAATTTCTTTCTTGAAGACATAAAAGAAAAATCTTTAGTCCTTTGTACTGCAATTTACCTACTCGTCCCAACATTCAGACACTATTAACAAATATTTTAGAGACATTCATTCTTTTCCTCAAAATTATCTAAGTAAATATCCTCCAAGTGATTTTAAGGCCTGCTAACAATAATTTTATTTGCCATTTAAAGTAAAAATAAATGCA
Organism: Aramus guarauna; assembly: GCA_013400195.1. Lineage (NCBI taxonomy): Eukaryota > Metazoa > Chordata > Aves > Gruiformes > Aramidae > Aramus > Aramus guarauna. The sequence continues at coordinate 546,628 of VXBL01006366.1, forward strand.
AGCAAAAGTAATAAGCAATATCTATTTATAGCTCTCCAAGACAGCTGTACTAAGAATATATGCACTAGAATCATTGGCTGATTTATTTCTTTGGCTTACAAAATCCAGTTAGGTTTTATTTATATCACATGCATATGCAACCAATTCATACCAAGTTATAAAAAAGCTTTAATGTATGCAAGTAAACTACATTCGGAAGCACCTTCTGAACATTCAGCACAGAATATTACAGAATGTATTTCCTTTCCAGGTATTCAGTGTACAGGCTGAACATTTTTTGCTCCTGCATAGCACTATTCTTTTCTACATTTCAATTTCCCCAGTGAAGTCTCACTTCCAAAGAAACTTGTTCAAAATTCTCCATCTCAGCTAGTCCAACTTGAAACCTATCTTCTTTCTAAACTAGATGTAAGAATTATGACCCTGTGAGGCTTGTAAGTGGAGGAAATTGGACAAGAACTGTATTTGGACAGGAGACCACTAGCACTTAAAACACTGCAGGATGTGGTATTAGTGATTCATTAGGTAGCATGCCTCCAGCCAAGTCCATGTTAAAAGTAACCTTCCCTACATTTCCCACATTGCCAAACACTCCAAAACAAAACTGTGGCCCCACTGATGCTGATGACAAAGTTTCCAGCATCTTCTCCTGAGTCAGGATTTCATATACATTGCAAGTCATACCCACTACAAAACATAACATTTGTTCTTCAATACAACTAAGATCAACTGTGAATTTAGAAAAACAACAAACCACAACACAAAGTAACTTAAACTTTCACCCAGAAAGTATTTCACTCAGCTTACCTAGTAAATTAAGAGAGCTCTTTTACAAGACATATTGTATAGTATATATCATATTATAATAATGTATACCTATATCATATATAGATTATATACGTAACAGAAACTAAGTCTTCAAATAATAAATTTCAACCATACTATCAGCACAATAATTTCCTTGAATGCTGTTACTATTCAGTTATGCCTACCTAGTATCTTTTGCCTTCTAATATTAATTGTCTGTTTATAATTTTGTAGAACATTAAAACAAAATCAGCTTAGACATTTAAAGTTGATTGCCCACCTATGTATTGGTATTTTATAAATGGACAAAGTTCAACTATTTGTAACCTAACTTATATCAAAATATAAGTTTTATATTACTTATATCAAATCACTTATAAACATAATTATATGTAATTCTCTCCAGACTACAGGAGAGGTTTCTCCATGACAGAGTAGAGACTTATGTGCTTCAAAACTAAAAGGTAGACTTGAGATGTGGTTAAGTGTTCAGGAAGGTACCTCCTTCCAACTTCACACAAAATTTGGCTTACAGCTGTAAACTTTTTTTTAGTGTTATTATTTACTCAAGTTACTTGTTAGGGCTGGCAGAAGATTCTGCTTCCACAGAACTTTATCTATGCATACAAAATTCACCAAGTAATCCTGCCAAAGACCAAAGTTTCTTATAATTGTTCCTCCATCACTGACACTGCCTTCTCCCCAGCTTTTCCTGTTATTTCAGTCCTTTCATTCTTGATATTCAAGCAACATGGTTAGAAAACAGCAACCTAGACCAACCAGAGAAGAATGAGGTGAACAGAAAAAAGCTGGAAAAGAAACTAAAGCAATTGACAAGAAAACAAGATAAATGAAACTATGAAATACAAGGAGGAAACTACATGAATGAAACACAGAACATGGACAGAAGTAGCAGACAAGCAGCACAAGGAATGAAAAATCTGTAAACAAGAGAATATTTTTCTCCATGACCTAGAATAAACCTAGAAACTACAACTTCAGTGATTTCCATGTAGTAAACTAAAGCATTGCTCATTTTCTGGCCTATGCAGAGTAAAATGTTCTCCAATTACAACGCAAAGCATCAACAGTGAGGACATTTCATATTTGAAACTTGCCAAGCACGCTACATACATCTTTCATTACAGTAAAAATCTAGAAAATAGATTTAACAGGAAGGGAGAAAGAGAGAAAGAATAAGAAATGGCCACAGCTTTGTTCCATATCATATGACAGGAAGAGTGTATTTAAACCTGCCTTCATTCCTTACTTCTGCACTTCAATATTGTAGCTATAGCTGGTCCTTACTTAAATAGATGTATACTATTTAACCTGAAATAAGTTTATTCTACAAATGAATCAGGCTCTGAGGGAGAGATGAGTTCTCTGAAAAAAATGATGCTTCATTTGGCACATTAAGTTGAATGAAAAGGCAAATGCAAGAACAGGAAGGTCAGACAGCTGAATGTCACCGTGCAACAATAGGTTTCCTTCAGTTTCAGACAGGTCCAGGTACTGAGCTGCCACTTCTTTCCTGACTCCTTCCTCCAGCATATTTAGACTCCCAGAAACACATAGCTGAGGACAGAGGGAAAAGATCAGGAAGGACAAGCATAGCTCAGTGTTCCACTGCAGCAGTGTCTGCTCCCCCCGAGCCCCTGTCCCAAATCCAGCAGTGCTGAATCACCCTCTACCCCTTTTCTCTTTCACAGTGCAGTGCAGCAGGACTGTCAAGTAACAGAAAGGAAAACTGTTACTAGAGGACAGATTCACAGTCCCTGATGCTACCATTCTCGTCCTCCTGGACCTCAAAAGTTGCCTTGCTTTAAAAGCCAAGTAAAGAGAAGCAGCAGCAACATCAATTGAAGTTACCCCTTCTTCCTTCACCTTTAACACTAGCACACCTCTTCCACCATCAACTGTGTTCTGAGACCAGATCTCATTCTCCCTTCTGCCATGGAGTTCCTGAGTAATATTGGGCACATCCTTTATATTAACATACTAACAGTTAATCTGATTTTGCTAACCGATACCACATGCAGTGACAAAAATGTGTCTCTTTTCCCACACAGTTCTCAGCAGGAAGAAGGACAACAGCACTTCGGGGCTAACACTGAAGAATGACTGAGGCAGCATCTGCTGTAATTTATGAGGGAAAACCTTTGGTCTCAGAACTTGCAGCTTTCATGGAACTAACTGGAAACTCAGTCGTACTGTAGATAGTATTGAAGTCACTCCTAAAGTCTACGTGGATCAGGAAGAAAAAGAAAAAAAATACCATACCTAGAAGAACCACACACACGCTTCCATTCACCGGCAGCAGACTGTAAGATAGAGCCAGCTCCCTGTAATTTAACTTACAACTCTTCCATCTTCATCTTTCCCCAGGGGCAAATTCAGCCCTGACCTAAACAGACACAGATTCCATTAAATTACACTGGGACTGAATCCAGTACTGCCAGGTCACCCAATACCCTTACAAATATGGGTGAAACCTATTTTGTTCAAATGGGAATAACAAATCGGTACAAGTTGCTGCACTATTTTTCCAATTACATCATCATTGAATTTCCCTATTATCTGCATGTCGCTAAATCGAGTCAACAAGATATTCTAAATTGGTAATGAGACCCTTAGCCATTCACTACTTAATTCCTGTTAAGGAATGATACAGAGGCCTGTTCTGTTCACAAGCAGTCATCTGTTTCTACAGCACAAATCACAGTTCTCTGTAGTCACATATTCTTCCTCATCGATGGGACTCACACACGACCTCTTCAGCAATCTTTCTTAAGAGATATAGCAATTATTTTAAGACTGCTCTTAAGGCTAAGTTTCACTAAGCACTTAAGGAAAGAATACATTGTCTATATATTCATCCTGCAATCAATTTCAAGCAAAACCCACCATAACTCTCATTATTTCAATGGTCTATTAATATAGACAATATATCTGATCACTTATACCTGTTACAGTATCTAGCCATATAAAAATCATTTTCAACTGCAAAGGTTTAAAAGTAGCCAATGACATTTGAACACTTTCAGATCATTATAGAAGGCGATGATCAAGTGATTCTTGCCACGGTACGCAGTTAATACAAAAAAAAGCACAATTTAGAGAGGGAATAAAGGGTTTCACAAACTTGAGCAAAAGTAGCATGATTATTAACAATTCCCTCCTCCTAATTTTAACAAATGCATGCAACATTACTATTTGAATTCTCCAGAGATGCTTCAGGAATACTGCGTGTACTGGCGTTTGAAGATAGTTTGTAAACAACTTCAGTATCTTGCATTAAAACAGTCAGGATCACCGTGAAGACTGTGTAGTTTCTAGTCCTAGCAAAAACCAGAAGGTATCAATCATCCAGTTTTAACAGCAGCTGACTGAAGCTATTCATCGAGTTGTGCATTGCTACCACTGTGGCCCCATGAATAAGTCTCAAAGTGTCCCCCTCCTTTTTTTTGTTCCTCTAAGTGGACTCTTAACAGCACAATTTTTTTTTTCACTCTGAATGGCTTTGAGAGGTCAGCTGAAAAGAAACACCATTAGTAAAAACAAAAGTTTTCAAAGAAAAAGTGGGAACAAACTTGTGATTCATGGCCTATACCGTGCTTTGCCCCTCTCTTTACCTCATTACACTCTTTGGTTTTACTGCTGGATAAGAGCAGGGCAGACTACTGCACTTCTCCTAGCAACCAAAAATCATTTAGGGAAAAAGGGCATGTTGTCTGCTGAAAGGGAGAACAGAGAAATTTGGGGTCATACAAAGCCAGACATATGTTCTTTTGCATTTTATCCTGAACTAAGCAGTTGTCAAAAAGGATTCAGTAAATAATAATAAACAGTTCTGTTTTACACTGATTCATATTTAATTAAATATCTGTTTGTCTACTTGTCACACATTTCGTTTTCTTTTAATTCAGCATTCTAACAGTTTCTACCGTTGTTCACAGTTTTGCCTTCAGGGACATAAACTCTATTCCTTACCATTTATAAAGTTATTTTCTTTCATTATAACTGTGTAGAGATATAATTATACATCTACATAGATAAAACTTTTTTTTTTTTTAAAAACTAGATGTACACACAGAGCTAACCATTCTTAGAGGTTTAAAGACAACAGTACTAAAAGACAATTTTATCATCGGAGCCTCCTTTTCCAAAATCTGGGATTTTACCCCATGAGACTTGATCTTACAGAACAAGTTGTCTGGTCTCATTAGGTAAACATCACATTGCACAGTTTAAGATGATGAATTAAATTTACGCAGAAGAAAAAAATAAGTATAAAAGTTTATAATTCAGGCATACATCTGAATAGACAGAACACATTGACTAGCTTAAAAAAAACCAAAGCATTATTTTTTTAAAATCCAATTGGACAACAAAACAGATGTAATAGATCAAGGGTAAAATACAGCCTGCAGTATTTCTGATAGTTATTTTTCTCCACTGAAAGTCCTTTGTTTAATAGCTGTTGCCTTGACATAAACCAACTATTTTAGTTAGCCCACTGAATTTCTCTTATATGTCATAAAAGCATATACACAAAAATCCAGCCACTCTATCACAGCACTTCAGTGCATCAAGTTAAAGCCAGCAAAGACCTTAGTTCACTGCATCAAATCGCAATTTAGCATTTTCTTGCGGCCACTCCAGACAAATCTGGACTCAAACAATTTAACAGAGAGGTTTATTCACTTCATGGGTAAGTGATGTACAAATGGCATAGCAATGATAAAAGCCTAAACACACTGTGTATAAGACAACTCTGAAGTTATTAGGCATCAGCACTACCGTGTTAAGCATGACAGTAGTGTTTTGCTCCCCTTTTCACTCCCTATGCTGCCTGACCCAGCCACCTGCTCTGCAGCCCAGTCCCCTGTTATTCTCTCTCTCCCTTCATTCATTGCTTCAAAATGCCACAGACTTGGAATCAGGCTACTATCCCACTCCTCCTCTCCTACAGTGTCACTTCTCTCCCCAGAAAAGTGTCAGAGCAAGGCAGTGCTGGTGTACATGTACATGCAGGACCAATAAGGGTCTCCAGGTCTTGAAGGTGATGTAATGCATTGAGCACAGTATTTCACCTCCGGAAAGTCAGAAGAATGTGCCCACAGATGCTTTTTCTGCTGTCTCCACTATGGAGTGACAATCCCTAAGAGAAGATCGTTGACTAGGGAAAGGAAATCCAGGTAAAGAAAACACACCTTTTCCAACTAGCTCCTAGTCCAACAGCATTGCTATGCCATTTGAATTCTGCATAATAGTGACATGAAAGAAACTATTGCCCATCCCTTAGTCACAGAGTTCTCTTTAGGATACAACATAAACTGTTAAAATTGACAAGTCCTTTTGCCAGGATGAAGTAATCTGGGCTACAGGGCACATGGACTTTGAAAACTGCACAGAATGACAGCTTGAGAAACCATGATTATGGGGCTCATGCAGCATTAAAATACTTCTCATAACTGCTTCTTAACTCTTGACATTTGCACAGCAGTAAAAAAAAAGTATCACTGGTACCCTAGCATGAACAGTTCCTCCATTCACTATGAATGAGGAACAAGTTGACTGATGTTCGTTACCTGACATTTTGGTTTTAAAAGGTTAAATTTTTTCCACTCAGTTTCTCTTGCAATCAATGGCAAGTGATTAACAGACATGAACTAAAGAGTTAAATGTGTTTTACAACTTGCTGCTGGCCACTTATTCTTTACGTATTTGTCCAATCTGCATTTATGACAAGCATATTACAGAGAGACTCTTCTCACCTTGGCACACTACACTGAAGCTATGTGGCAATGCATAAATACAAACTAAAAGACCATATGCTGCAACAGGCATTGTGGCATAATCATCTAGGTAAACTCTAATGAGTTAGATCATACTTCAACTCCTGGCATTTCCACTTACGCTACCAGTTCATTTCCATGTATCAGACCAAATAAACTTTCTCCCAACTAATCTGAGAAAAAGCAATGAGAGAAAATAAAAGTAAATTATAACAAAGCATAAAATAGCACAATGGTAGGCCACTGTCTTTCACAGTAGTCAGATTGAAGAATTCTGCTGGAAGTGGAGGAGTACAATGAAGACTCGGTGACGAGAAGGGTAATTCTGCAAGCAAACATCACATACCATTAAGGTTGCTCCAAATCTAGCTTGGAATGGTGTCTTATGCAATGAGCACCTGAAAATGATGAGGATTTGAAAATGCTTTGTGTTCTTCCAGTTATCATTCACATAGGTTGATAGAGCTGAATAAGTATCTCCATAACCAGGACAGATAAATAATGTAAAAAACTTGTAATAGAACCTGGATGCACACAATCTCAATTGGTTCCAAAACATACACTGGAATCACTAGAAAATTGGTGGCCTTCAGGTATCAGCAAGCCAAAGATACATTGTTGCCTTGTAGAATTGTCAGGACAAACAAGTAACTTTATCATTAAGCAAAACAAAGCTATGTGGTTTTTACTGACAAGGTTTTGTAGTGCAACTAAGCACAGGGAAGGATGCTTGCAAATCTATCTAGAACCTGATCAAAAAGTTAGCTCAAAACCCAGTTAAACGGATGAGTTCAACTCACTAAATAATGGTTATTATCTGCAGATCTCTGTGAGTTACAATTTGCTTAGCCAAAAAGTAGCTGGGGTAGAATGGTAAAGACTGCAAGTTCAATGCATATGCACAAGCTACTTCTGCCAGAACACTTTTAAAGTGACTATCTTCACATCACGTTTGTCCATAATATGAAGATGAATCTCAATTAGGCTTGGCCACTAGAGCACAGCAGTTCGATATAGATATCAGCAGGTTATTACATGGATGCTACTGGTTAGTTTGTCTATTGCTGTTCATGTATTTATTGTTGAAGGTTATTATTTTAATAAAATTAAGAGCACATCTTGGATCTCTTCCATGGCAGCAAAGCCAAGATAAGCTGCAGAGATGGAATTAAAAAGCCATTTCTTATTTCATGAACTTTTGGCTTGCAAAAAATATTAAGAATGCATATCATTACATCCACATCCCAGCATAAGAAGCAGCTTTCTGATTACAAAGGGATACTCTGTACTAGTAAAGACAGCAATACAGGAACAAGCAAGGAGTAAGCAGGACTGAAGCAGCAATATGCACTGGCAGCCTCTAACATTTGGAAGTTATCCCCATGGAAGGATGTAGCAACAAGCCAACTTCATCTTATAATAAGATTACATTACATGTATTAAGATGCAAGCCTTTAATTACAGTAAGCCAAGATATCATCACCAGCTTTCAAGGTTTTTCACACAAAGGACTCTGTAGCCAAATTGTTAGAGATTTCAGTGGTGCAGAATCAGGTCCTAAAGTAATGAGGCCTTGTTTAATTATTCACTGTAACAATAAAAACTGTTAACCATAGGTGACTAACAGTTCTTTTGTTAAGGAAAGAGTTTGAGGAGATAACACAAACTTATTTCTGGGCACATAACTCCAAGGGCAGAGAGTCCACAGTTTACGTTTTATAGTAGAAGCCAGATCTGAGAGTAAAGATGGTAAGACTAAAACCTACATCCACAAATCTTTATTTCTGTGCAATTATTTTGCATTCAAAGATCTAACTAATATAACTAAGTCCACATGACTAGCCCTACATAAAAGGTATCCTCAACACTCCCTGAAGTAGTGATATAAGATCAGACTCTGTATCCTTCTAGATACCAAAATTTAAAGGAATTTTTTAGAATGTACCAGGCACGCATACTATAAAAATGTAAGTGCAAGAAAGTGTGGATAACAATAAGTGTTCTGTAAAAATTCAGCAGTTACATGTAAGAAACATCTGTTCAGTCACTGGCAAGAGTGAATACTTACTTTCTACCACACTCAATAAAGAGATCGCTATAGAAATGTAGAAAAGAGCACCATTAAACCCAGCCTCTTGGCAAGAGACAGCATCAATATGATTACTAAGTATCCTCCACAAGGTTGGTATGAGAGGTGGTGAGCCAGATGGCAGCCACAGGAAGAGCAACCTCTGCCATGCCAGCTGAGATAACAGATAAAACCTGACAGCAGTGTTCCTCTTAGGTGGCTGAAACAGAATGTACAGAACCTGTTAGCAATCTATTTAGCTGAGATCAATATTTGAATAGCAATTCAAGGGTAGCAAATGGCTAAAGAGCCATTGCATACACTTTACTAATTTCCACTAAACAGTTCAGCAGCGGACAGAGCATGTCTTGAATTCAGTGCTATGATAGCCTACATAGCAGTGCTATGTAGCAACTCCTGGAAACAGAGTTGACTGGACAGACTAGCCAAAGCCTTCATTTCCTCTCACTGACTTTTCTGGCACATCTTCTTTATGCTTTTTAAGCATGCTTAAAAATCTCCTTAAATCGTTTTGTCTACTTTTAAGGTTACATATCCTTAGCCTGTAGTGGTAAAACTTATTTTCCTTAACCAACATCAATCTCATCATTCCAGAAAGTTCCTAATGGAAGGATTATTACAATAAGTGCAACTCACAAAAGACTTCAAAAACTTCTATTCTACCTTTTCTGAAAGAATCACGGGTATCAGACCTTTTGTAGAGTACCAAATTAGCAAAGGAGCAAAACACATTATTTGGATTAAATTAATTTTCAAACATAACCATCTCCGGAAGTGCAGTGACAGGATTTTCTCATTGCCTATTTTTTCCACGTAAATATATGCTGTTGCAATAACAACTTACCAGACAAGGGTAAAGAAAGCAAAATATTAAGACTAATTCAGCAAACTGTTTCATCATGGGCATAAATTCTACCCTACTCAGCAAAGTTTTAAAGCATGTTATTAACTTGGAACACATGTTTATATCCTTATTAACTTCAGTGAGATTCTGGATAAGTGATGGAAGCACACTCTTAAATGTTTTGCAGAATTGGGTCCTATGGAAGAATAAGCTAAAGGAAACTAAAATGCAAACTCTCCGCTTCAGAATTTTACTCTTAATGCATTAAAATGCACACATTCCACAGAAGCAAAGGTTATCCATCAACAGCAACTCTCACATGAGAGATCAAGACCCTGTCAGCTCAAATGCTCAGTGGAAGAATACACTCTAGCTTTATATGTAAGCCATGTTCTCCGATAGGCAACCAAGATCTGCACAAGGCCACAGATGTGTAGCTCACTGGTATGAAGAAATAAGATTCATTTAAAAAAAAAAAAAAAAAAAGAATGCTTGAGCCACCCCGCCATTTCAGATTTATACTTTTCACTAAAAAAATAAGTGCTTTTGAAATATACTAATAAAATGCTGCTTTTACAGAATTATTCTCACATATCTTTAACACCATCACACAGTCAAGAGCATGACACTTGCAGTTTTCAAGGGACAATGCCTAGAAGTCAGCCCTGACATAAAAGGTTGTCATTTTCATTGACAACACTACCAGTCCTACCAGGTCAGAGTTTAGCCCACTGAAACTAGTGTCTGGGGTAACATCTACACACTTGTGTTCACAGCAGTTGTGAACTTTTCTGTTAATATTGGTTCTTCCAAGCTTTACTAATGATTGGAAGAAAAATAACAAAAAAAACCCAAACCAACCACATAACAATGAAAGAAAAATCAGTTGACCATTATTAAAAAAAAGATAATAAGTTGTTTTACCCCCAATAGCTAGTGTTTTATTTTATGGTACAGACTCTGTCTCGTGAGGTGGTTTTTTGTTTGGGGTTTTTTTTGTGTGTGTTTGATTTTTGTTTGTTTGCTTTTTCAAGAACAGTAACCAAGATTGACAGCTAAAGAAAAAGAGAATTACAGTTATTCCCTGAACAGACTGCAAGAATATGGGCAGGGCTACAGGAAAATCATAACCATAATAACAATATATACATATATGTGCTTTCTGCCATTTCCATTAAGCTTTGCAATTTTCAGGAGTCATAAAAGCATGGACAGAGAAAATAACTTTAGAAGAAAAAAAATATCATTTTGATCTATACCACTATACACTGTGTAATATCACTTTTCAATCACTAAACAAAACTAATGTCACAGGGATAAGGATATCTAACATGCCTCAAATACTACAATGTTTCTGTCTGTATCTGATGCCAAGAGAACAAAAAAACCCCCCCAAACCCAACAACAAAAAGCCCTCCAAAACAGGAAGGCACTATGTGGTAACTTCCAAACGTAGGAAACAAACCAAGGACCTATTAAACAAGTGGTCTGTTGGGTTTTGCCTTTTTTCTTAAATTAAAGAATTATGCATAGTGCTAATATTGATATATCATCTTCTCAAAGCAACTGGTGGTATGTCACCCTAAGGTGTAATCATAATTACTATGCTCCTAAAGAGACAAAAGTACCACATGCCAGGCTTTCACACCAGTATTTCTTCAAAGCTACTTGTTAGTCATTTCAACAACAACAGCTTCTCTCTACTTGGTTATAACGTGCTATCCACAAGGCTTTTTATTTATTTATTTATTTCAGAGAGTTGTTAATGTAGGCATACTCAACAGTCTCTGCAATATCTCCCCACAAAAGGGGAGGATCACATCTATTCTGGGCAGTTTATTGGCATTTTTTTTTTTTCTAACAGTCCAGCTCTAAATTAGCTATGTGCTTCACCTGCACCCCCCACCCTCATCCTATAAGGCTAAACCAGAACAAAGGTTCTACTTGTGTTCCCCATGACAAAACCAGAATAAATTATGTCTTGCTCCTGTCGTTCCAGCAAGCTGGTTAATTGCATTTGTTTCATATATCTCCAAACAGCCTGGTACATTAATTACATTCTGTAACACCAAGCTCCTCTGATTCACTCTGTCACTTCCACTGAGCACTTTAATTGTATTCCTTCTAGCTATATACAATTTTAAATACTTACTAATAATTACACTTCTACAGCCTGATGTTTTCAGTTTGTATACAAAGGTATCTCTAGTACTGGTGGTCCTAAAGTTAAGGATCAAAATATGTTACAGTAGGAAAAATAAAGCAAACAGAAAACAAAATCCCCACAAAACTATGGCCATGCTGATAGACGCAAATTTTTCATTAAATCCCTTCACAGTTAAAACTTCCTACTGTTTAGCATGTACATACATTATACAGAAATTTTCTTACCAGCACACCAAACTGAACATTAAACTGCATAGCATATTATGCAACCAATGTAAAACTGTACTTGAACGTCTCCCTCTTCTCGTCTATTTTGCCTCCTTTCTTGCTAGGGGGTGGGGGAAGATCAGAGGAGGGGAAGACCCCGAAAAAGCATTCTGTGACTGCAAACAATAAACCTGGAGTCCTTGCTTCAGGACTGATACAGTAAATGCTGTAAGCAATAGCTTCCTGGAACAAAGTTTGCTCCAACAGACAGGCAAAACCAGCCAGGGTCCCAGACATTAAATTCACCTAAAGTCTCTAAGACTGTTTAGAGATGCAAATACTCGATGCTAGGAGAAATGCCAAGCGTTTGGTCCCAGCACACACTCCTGTAGAACTGTATGCTGTTACAGATCCTCGCTTCCTAGTTGTGTGCTTGAACTACTGTAATGCCCCTAACGTCTCTACTGCAGTACAGCGCCAGCCCCTACTTTGAAAGACAATTCACCCTTGCACTGAAGTTTCCGCCCTACCAAAGCGTACTTCCCCAAGATGCTAATTTATAGCTCCCCATCCATTACTTAAACTTGAAAACCGCAAGAAGTGCTGTCGAGCAGACCCAAAGGGGGTTGTGCGGAGGAGGGGGGAGGAAGAAGAGAGTAAAAAAAAATAAAAAAATCCACCCTTTTCCCAAACGTTCCTAAGCGTGGTGACAACACTCCCTCCGGAAAGCCCGTAACGAGGGGGAAGACGAGGGGGAAGCCGATGGGAAGAGCCCCCCGCCCCACCCCCCAACGGAGCCCCACGGTGGCTGGCGGGTCGGCCACGCCGCACCTGCCCGGCCCCTCGGGGGGTGGGTGGAGGTGAAGCGGGGTGGTCGGTGCTGTGCTGCCCCCTGTGCTGCCCGCCGCCCCGCGCGCCCTGCCTGCCTGGTCTGCCGCTCGCCAGCGCCTGCACCAGCCTCCACCAGCGCCAAAGGAGGCGTTGAGGGACCCTGGAAATCCGCCAATTCGCCTCACCTGGAGCCGAGGCAGAACTAACCTATTTATTTCATCAGCTGGCTCTCCCGGTGGAAAGTTTAACAATAGAATGAGGCAAAGTAATACCAGCTACAACAGCTGTCTGCCTTCCCTTTCTCCTTCCCGCTCCTCCCCTCACCCCTCGAAATAAAAGATTTAGCACGGTAGTTTTTACTCTTTCCTCGCTACCTCAAGCTGACATTCTTCCATTCATAAGCTGCTTTTCCATTAAGTTAGCAGACGGGAAGGACTGCTTATTGGAAACATGTATTCCCCCCCCCCCCCCCCCCCCGAAATACCATTTTTATACCAGAAACAAGCTTAAGGCTGTGTAATGTTAAAGCTTATAATGCCGTCCATGTGCTGTCCCAAATCAGATTCAGATGAAGGGGAGTTCTGCACAGAAATGGCATATCTAAAATGAGCGAACTTACCATAGACTTGAAAAAATGCAAATCCAAAAAGCAGGAGTGGCGTCAGCAGACCCATTTTGACATATTAAAAGCAATCCCGATCGGCTGCGAGACCAATTCCACAGAGATCCAAAAAAAGTATCCAAAGCCAGTAAGAGGTAGGTCCAAAAGTTTTCAGTTTCCTAGCAGCTACTTAAAGTGGAAAGGGAAATCTTGAAATCAAAAGCTGCAGATGGAAAGGTCTTGAATGTGACACTTTTAGATCCATACAGATTAGAGCAGCGAGCGAGCTCCGAAGGCTTCTGCTTTGCGCACACGCTCCTTCCTAAATTTCCACCAATCCAGCCCAAGCGGAGGAATTATTCAAGTGTGTCTAAGAGTCTCTTTAGGCTCCATGGCAATCCAAAAGCAAGCTCTTTCTTCGGAAGACAAGGAGAGACTCTGAGAAAGGACCTGATTCCTAGAAAGTGCTCCACAAACTTCCCGGCACTTTGCAGGAAAATCATTGGCTTAGTTTGGCTATTTTGCTTTCCTCTCGCCCTCCCCCTAACCCTTTCTCTCTCTTTCTCTCCCAAATCAGTTCAAGCTGCAGAGTTTCTCACTTAACTTCCATAATAGGAACGCCTAGGCAACGTGCTACAGGAGGGGAACGGCTTTCCTAGCATCCCCTCAAAGTAAAGCCCTGTCCCCTACACCTCCCTCCTCACTGAAAACCGGAGCGGAAACTGCTTGAGGGCAGTAACTCCAGCGCGGTGCCGCTGCGGGCGGGAGCGGCGGCGGGCTGCTGCCGTGCAGTTGTGGTGGCGGCAGCGGGGTGCGTGCGGCAGGGGGTGCGGGGGCCTCCCGCTGCCGCAGCTCTCCCGGGCGGCCGCGGCAGCCCGGCGTCCGCCGCTCCGCTCCGCTCTCCTCTCCCCTCCTGCCGCCTCCGCCTCCTGCCGCCGCGGACACACCGGCTGGCAAGGAGAGGGAGGAGAATGAGCGCGGCTCCCGAGGCTGCCTGGGGAAGGGAGGCTGCGGGGTGTGGACTAAACCACTGTGCTCCACACCCACGCNTGATTGCTCCTCACCGCTTCCCGTTTAATGGGCAGCTAATTTTTCGGTAAGTGATTTCATGGAACTGTTCTCTAATTATTAATTCCCTCTCGCACATACGCAGACACTTGGGAGTGAGACCCTTGAAAGGATCTTCCCCAGAGGTTTCTTTGCTGACCCGCTCAGTGGAAAAAGGAAAAGCGGCAAATAAAATAAAATGGATCACGCGTGACCTACGAAGTCTGTAGGACCGGCGGGTTCGCTCAGCCGAAATCCAGGAAGGAGCAACCTCGCCTCTCCCGCGCCCTTCCCTGNCGCCTCTCCCGCGCCCTTCCCTGCCCTCCCCCAGGCCGCTCGGCTGCAGCGCAACTCTCCTCAGCGGGAAAGTTTCACGGAGCCGACCGCGATCCCCGGAGGATGGCAGAGGGGGCGGTGAGGAAGGGCGACGAGAGAAGGGGCCGCGTCAACCCCGAGGAACAAGGGAGAACAGCCCGTCTCCCCTACACGCACAACAGAGGCTGTCAAACGGCAGAATAAACCCCAAGCCACCACAGAAAAAAAGAGCCAGGAACACGAAGGAAGCAGCAACGTGAAGGAAACCAGAATTTAAAAGTGACTGGTGTCAGAACAGGGCAGGGGGCGACCAGCAGAGACACACCGAGAGTAGGGCAGGCGGAGCGGCCGGTGAGAGGCCAGCAGCACCCCCGAGGTGACGGTTAGGCCGTCCGTTGCAGCCGTCGCCGGGCCAGGAGAGGCACCGCACGGTGAAACTCGAGCGCCCCCTACTGGCAGGCGGCGGGCAGCGGCCGCCACCTCGTGCCCATCGTTGCCTTTTGTTGCTGCGGAGCCCGCCGCGCGCGGCTGGAGCGGTGGCGGGGGGGCGGCCCCTCGGCGGCTCCCGCCCTCCCCCGGCGCGCGGGCGTGCCTAACGGCTGCGGCGGTGGGTGCCTGTGTCCCGCGGCGGCCCCGCGGAGCCTCCTGCAGGCCCGGCCGGGGGGAAGATCGGGTGTTGTGACAGGAATGACTGAAATTCGGGAGCCACCGCAGCCCACGGAGCTGTTTCAGTAGGCGAGAAGTCTTTTCTCTACCAGAGAACCCGGAACAAGTAGTATTATACATAACTTTCCCAAAGAAACCTGTCCGAATATGTTGGTAGCATATTTGACTGACATATTTTTAGTTTTTAGAGGGACATTGAAGCTGAGGATCGTTTGAGCACAATGAGGCTAGATAAAAATTAACTGGTGAATAAAAACATGGGAGTCATGCTTTGATGCGCCAGGATGAGCAGGGCTATTGAAACAGAAAGGACTTACCTTCTTACATGTTAACCAACTAATCCAAATATTTTTCTCTTATCAAGTCTTGATTATTTTGCATATGCTAGAAATTTATTCTTTTAATAAGTTATTCACATAAAGGATCTGAACCATATTTCGGCAAACTATACACTGCCCACATACTCAAATAAGTGGTCTGCAAGTTATTTTTCACTCGATTCTTGTGTGCAATTAGTGACAAATATTTTACTGTTGCCAAACGTGACAGTGTGAGGTGTCTGCAATTTTTTTTATGTGTCAGATTTTTGCTATTCCATACAAAGCCAGATGACAACTCCAAAGCCTTTTTATGCGAATCAGGGAATGATGTCCTCCTATACCCACAATATGCCCTGCAGATAAATATATATCAATACATCTAAATACTACCTTGTGAAGAAGGCTGTAATTAAGGCTAACTAGGGTAAGGTGATCAAAATGGTATTCTTTGTCAGTACGCTTGTGAATTGGCAAAACCAGAAAACCATAAATCACATACCTGACGGCAGTATGTGTAACAAGACATGAAATATTAAAGAATATTTCCTATTGTAGTGGGCATTTCAAGGACACAGTGAACATGCCAACTTGTTTATTACAAAGTTTTAAATTGGAAATAGCTATACATTGTACAGTGCTTTTTCTGCTTCTCAAATAAATTTAAGTTAAATTTAATAATAGGTGAAGTAGACCAGAACACTTTGTGGATATACACAGTCTTCAAAAACCTTAGGTACAGAGGTACCTGTAAAAGGCTATAATGACTCATATAAACATTCTCAGTGAAATCAGTGAGTTATTCATTATAGCTGCTACTGTTTTATTCATTCATTTCCACAGAACATAGCTTTTCAACTATTAAGCACATTGCAAAACTGCAAAGTTTCAGCCAAATTTAATCAAGAATTTTCATGCATAAATTTTGCCCATATGTATTTCAGTGATTTTTTTTTTAATTTTTTTTTTTGAGAAGAGTTAACAGTCCTTCAAAATAGCTAGCAGAGTCTGAGAAAGTTGGGAAACTGGCTTTTGTATTGGTGCTGTTCACCCAAATTGCAAAATCTCAGCTAACTTTGGCTAGTACACAAACAAAGAAAAAACCGAAAAGATCAAAAAACAAACAAACAAACAAGGTCATCTAGAGGTCTGCTGGA
The DNA here is from genome assembly GCA_013400195.1 of Aramus guarauna. NCBI lineage: Eukaryota > Metazoa > Chordata > Aves > Gruiformes > Aramidae > Aramus > Aramus guarauna. The sequence continues at coordinate 563,476 of VXBL01006366.1, forward strand.
GCATTACAGTAGAGGCTCACGTGTTTTATGGCTTACAAGCACAGGACATGTCATAGCTCAGAGTCACTGCCTATGAGCAGAGTTTGCTTGGAACAGTGTTTGCTTCCATTACAAGATGCAGTCCAGACACTAGCATAAATGCCCGTATGTTTGTCTCCCAATCTTTCAGTAACCTCCCATGAACATGGCAGATGTTCTGTGTTTGAATAGCAAAGTCTATACAGAGGAACTGAAGGTGCCAACTATTTGTTTGGCTATGAGCAATATGCCACCTGATGAAATCCTTGTGTGAGCAGGATGAGGAAGAGACATGTCAGTATCGGTGCACATAAAGCTTCAGTTCAAAGAGTATTGTTGAGATGGGACTTTAGGACAGGGAAATGGCACAGTAAGATTGCCCCGATTCATACTAAGCTCCGTTGTCAAATGAGGCAGGACTAATTTGGTAAAACAGCAGTAAGATCAGACGTATGTCAGTGGTACAAGTGAAAGTTTCATTACTACCCCAGTCTGGTATTTCATATCTTTGATTCCAACACTTCGATATCTGCATTAAATTTAGTATATGAAACATCAGATCCAGTGTTTAAAGTATGAGTGTTCTAAGACTAGCCCTCTTTTCAGGTGAGCTCTGCCATTCACAGCATTTTTCTTCTAAACCAGCATTACCATTTCTGGTGTTACAAATGTATATAATATATTCTATTTCCTGGTTTCCATAAAAACCTCCTCTTATCTTCTCAAAGAGGAGAGGTTGAGTTGAGGTGGATCATATAGAATTTTTTCTGCATACTATAGCTACTCATCCAGGGAATTGGTGAGAGTGACTGGAGATCTTTAATATCCAAAAACATACACGTGATGTGATGGCCATATAATTTAAATGTAGGCAACTAATTTAAGTATTTAAATTAGGAGGCTGGTCTTTCTACACTCTGGAGTAGAGCAAAAAAGTGGATCCAGAGGATCATTCAGAACATGTAATGTTAGGCAGCCTCAGAAACATAAAAACAAAAAGGAAAAAATTGCCACAGTAAGCATGGACTTTCCCAGAGAACATACTCTTGTCTTCCTCTGTGCTATTCTGTTCCAGGTCATCGGGTTCTGATGTCATCTGACTATTGAACAGAATTTATAGGATTTAATCATTATAAATGCTGAAGCATGATTATTATTCCTGCTGCAATCAATGGGGTCTTCCACAGGAAGATTGGTCACTGAGAGGTAAATCAGGAACTCAGAGTGTGAGCACTGTGGTTAAATCTCTCTCATGAAGGCCTCTGAAAATTAGTTTTTCTGCCTTCCCTGGCTACCACAATTTTGACTAATCTACTTTCCTAGAACCACTTTTGTGGATTGGGAAAAAAAAAAGAGGGGTGCCAGACGCATATGTTTGTCTGTCTCACAGGTGTCTCTTACTTGCAGCATAAGCACAGAGGGTCACCTTCTGCTTCAACATTAAAAATTCCTGAGTTGTGGCATCTGACTTCAAGTGTTCCTACGGAAATACTGATCAAGCAACACTAAGAACCCTATTTTGAAATGTCCTTACATTGCTAGACTGTGTTAGTATGTCTGCACTATTTTTAATTACTAGTACAGCTACAGTGCTTACCACAGTTATAAGAATGATCTATACTGTTGGTAAGATAAATATTTGGTAAATTAAATTATTGCAAGTTTTTTGATATACATCATATGCTCAATTTAGGTTTTGCATCTACAGCTCATTAAATGTGCAAAAACTTGCAACAGAAAGTTGATACAGTTTCTTGACAATTTTTAAAACAACCTCACCTAAAATAAATTTGACTTGATTCTTATATTTTTAACTGAGATTCAGAGCAGGCAATAAGTACAAATATTTATATGATAGATATAATGTTACCATGTAAAGATTTTGTAGATCCTGCTTTCCATTTGTTCTATGGATGTACTTTTACCATGCATAAAAAAAGATACAGTGTCTTTCACACTTTACAGCTTGGTCAAAAAATCAAGGAAGCAGAGAAATAATTCTTAGTTAAAAAAGAATTTGCAAATGGATTATACATAAAAGCAAGGCCAGATTTCTCTTTTCTAGGGTCAGAAGGTGGAGGTGAAAGGAAGCTTCTAGTTGTGGCATTCACAAAAGAATCGATAAGTTTACTGCTGTGTGAAACACAGGGCTGTGGTTTCCTGCTGATTAAAAGATGGCAGCACACCATCCTTTGAGGTACCTAGAGCTGGCATTGTAAAAAGCAACAGCATCTTTATACTAAAGTGGTAAGAATAGCTCATACTAGAAACACATATGTGACTTACTGTAGTAGTGGCTGAAATTCAAAACCTGTAGTGTGAAGAGTACAGTGCCTGTCAAAATCATAAGCACTAAAGTTGTTTCAAAACTACTGGGCTTCGTATCAACCTCTATAGACTTGCACAGAGGAGATGGAACTCGACTCTTTTCAGAGGTGCACAGGAATGGGACAAGAGGCAACGGACTCCTGTTGCAATGTGGGAGGGTTCTAGTTAGATGTCAGGAAACTTTTTAATCATGAGGGCAGTCAAACAGGTGCCCAAAGGGGCTGTGGAATCACTGTCGCTGGAGATATTAAAAATTTAATTCGATGATGTCCTAGACATTGAAGGTGAACCTGCTTTGAGTTGGACTAGATGATCTCCAGAGGTCTCCTCTGACCAATATTTTTCTAAGGTTCCACAGTTCTAAGACTGGCAAAGTTCTGAGCATGTCAGCGTAGTTCCTTTGACGCTGAACACCAAGGTTGCTTAGTAGAGAATTATGTACTAAAGTGTTCAGCAGTACTCACTTCTGTTATAAAATTCTGTTATAAAATTACATAAAACTGCACACACAAGCTACAAATAAAATTATTGTTTGATTTTCCTCAAATTTAAGCCTTTGTTGAGTGACTCCTATGTAGACTGAACAGTGAATATGACAGGAATAGAAAAGCACTCCTTGCTCTCTTGTGATTGGAAATGCTTCCCTTTGCAATTGCAGTATCTAAAATTAAATTTCTACCGAGTGTGGTAAGTTGCACATCAAGCTTATGGTTGTCTCCACATTGTAGACTGCAGCATGAGTTCATTATCAGCAACAGAACACACTGCATCCCTTCCAAGCTTTCCACAGACTATGTCCAGCTAAGTCTTCTCCATGTCGGGAATTTCCTCTTATACACTAATATTTTCATTGTATTGGTATGGCTGTACATTTCCCATTTGTAAGGGTTGTGAATGTTCCTGTCTGCAACATCAGGAACTTCTGTTCCCTTCTCTTCTATCCAGGACTCTGCGTAAGTTACACATTTCTTTGTCTAATGAAGGAGAAGTCAATTACTTAATAAGATGAAGGCACCAATTATGGAATAAAGTGCTAATCTATGTAAATAAGGACATCAAAGGCATATTCTATCAACTACAAATAAAGTAAGACTCCAAGAGTAATTGTGTTTGTTCCATTGATAATATAGTCCTCTATCCAGAGATTAATTTTTAATAAAAATTAACAAAAATGCACTCTGCCCTAATTTACATTAAAGAAACCCGAAACCAACCATTCCTGAAGTGACAAGTTAAGCTTAATTTCAAAAGACAGTTTAGGTTTCCCAAGGGCATAAGGTAGTCATTGTATCATTCAAAGAAAGAACAAGCATTTGAAATGAAGACCTGGAAGAGGATAAAATCTTACCCTGCCTACATGACAGATGCAAAGGTGAAATTCTCACTAGAAAAATGTATTTCGTCATAGTGCAATCAGACTGATTCATACAAAAGTAAATGTAGCTACTGCACCCCAACTTCCAAGGATCAGAAAATCAAGCTATACAGCAACACAACATTTATAACTGTACACAACGCTACACAAATAAGTCATACACCATATTCCTGCATAATTATATCATAAATAACATATTATGCTCTCTTATTAAATGGCATATGTCACATTTTCCATAACAAGTGCATATTGACAGCCAACTATATTAGCCAACAATATTTACACTTTAATTACAGCTTTTAAAATGGAAATATGTAACTATATAAGTTGTTAATGGGGCAGAAATTCATACAAGGACATCCATATGTAAATGTCCATTATGTAGATACCCATTTGTAGGTGGGCAAATATTCTTTACAATAGGAAGTAATAGGAAACAAGATTTATTATGTCATTAACAAGTCAATTCACTAGAAAATTCTAATAGACAGATACAGTATTGTTTTTCAATCTTAAATGGCTTTTGAAGTTAGCTGGATTTCATAGTTACTGTTTTGTAGAAGACGAAGCCAGACTTACTGAGTTTGCTTTGTTATCCTTGGCCTCCAAAGTGTCAACGGCACGGACAGGTTATTGCTTAGCACAATTTCTGCTGTACTATAGTCCTCAGTTGTAATCATATATTAGTCAAACCTAGGACCTGTTGTGGTACCACAGAGCTTCTGATTTATGAAGATGTCAGCTCCTGAGAATCTGGTCCATCACTATGGTGGCAACCCTAACAGCATTAGAGACTCTTGCATGTTTCTACCAGTGGGGTGTAACGTTCCCATCAGGCTATGATTCTTGTTTGCAATATGGTGCTGTCAACACTGTGTTCATCAGTTATACATATCAGTGGATTATTAACAATATTTGTCAGACTTCTATATTAGTTTTGTCCCAGAACAGCCTTGCCTCACTTTAACAATAGAATTACATTTTGCATTGTCTGAAGAAATGCTTTTAAATTAGAATTGATGTTTCAGTCATATGATTTTTCACTGCTGATGTAATTTAGTTTTCTATCTAAATTTCTATAGGAGTATATGACTTATTTTTTAAAAGTGGGATCCTATTAAAGGCAGCTGAAGCACAGAGAGTTCCCACAGAAAATTTTGGCCTAATACTTCTCCCTTGCAGGGCAGACTAAAAGAGTGGTTAAGATTGACATAAATTTCAAAAGTAAATTGAAAAAAAAAAAAAAACAAACCAAAAACCAAAAACCCAACAGAGGAAAAAACTGAAACCTCAGAGCAAGACTTCTCCTTAAAAAGTGTACATTTAATCAAAATTACAAATAAGTAAGTACAAATGTAAACATCAAGTATCCTGTATAATCACTAGAGGAACTATTGTATTTTGTATATTTTGCAGTTAAAGCTATTAGAGGATTTAATTGCTTAAATTGTATACAAAATCACCAAACTTTTACCAGGAAAACATGTGGGAATGTTTGTCCTCTATGCTGCATATCCTATTCTACTGGGAGCAGCTGTGCTAGTACATGGTCCCTTTAAAACCAATAAAAGTGTACATGCAAAGAGGCCAGCTCAGAACACAGAAACAGAAGCCAATGACTCATTTTAACGTCTGTCTCTGAACTGAAACACAAAACAGCAATTACCTCAAAGCTGCTTACTGCCACAGCTAGGAAGACTCTTTCACATTTAAAGCACACTACCCACACAACAGAAATTCTCTCTTTTTTTCTTTCTTTTTTTTTTTTTTTTTCCCCTTTCCATTGTACAACTTGCAATACTGTGGCTGATGGTGGAATTTAGCATGTTTCAATCTAAGTCATCAGTTTTGGTGACCAAAAGTTATTACTTGATTCCCAGCTGAAATTATTTTAGAGTCAGCTTTCTGTAGACAAGAGAAACACATTGTAAGCTTATCTTACCCAGACAATCAGCAATAGTTCAGCCTTCTAGGACAACCTTGAGAAGAATAGGGTATTTTGCACTGCCATGGCCCAGAAAGTACTTATCTTGAGAATGAAGAAAGAATTGGGTTTCAACAGCATCTACCACAATGAGATCCTGTAACCAGGACTGTGTATCTATGGACTTCTGTAATATAAATAGCAATTAAATTGCACTGCCACATTACCTGCTGAAAGATTTTTCTAAAGGAAATGTGTCTTCCATGATTCTGGCAAAAATTTATGTAAAAATTAACTTTTTATCATTTCCCAAGGAAAAAAAGAATATATGCTAGCTCTTTAATCTGTAAGTGGAATATCAGATTTAAATGTAAGTGTAAATGTCAGATTTAAAGTAAATGAGTCAATGTATGGAGTATAACCACAAGATAATTTTTAAGTAAAAAAGGGTATGTATGAAATTCAAAATACTATAGTAATGCCTATAGAGGTGTAGGCAGCATGAAATAGTGAAGATGTGAGCTAGTTTTGTTATTTTGTTGGCATTTAAAAACAAAACAACAGTCCATTCTAAAGAATAGAAGGAAAGAGATATTCTCATCTAAATTCGCACGGAATTTACTTCAGAAATTTCCATGATTGCTTACAGGACTTGAGTCTTCACATAAAAAGACACTAGAACTCTTTTCCAGTATCCTTTGTAAGAAGTAGTACAGCTGATTCAAATCATTGATATAATGCAGCAGGCCACCTGAGAAATTTTTCGTCTGGGAGTCATAGAGATCCTTTCAAGTGTTCTATATTTCAAAGAGAATTGGCTTACATTCTGAGGTACTTTTTTATCATGCACCACTGCTCTTTAGTGGTTTTGCAGGGACATAGGGTAATGCTGATCTTCTAATCATAGTAGTCCTGACATAGAATTCTGAGTACAAACTTTTTTTTCCTTCCTTTTTCCCCGGTAAACTCATTTAATTTTTCTGTCACATGACCTGGAAGTTGGTTAGTGATTCAACATATGCTCAGTTAGAACAAGTTTGCATCTGTTAATTTTCAAATGGCCATAAATCTACATTGCTCAAATGAAATGTACAACATCATCTGAGTCAAGAAGGAACTTGCTTTTTTAGCCATCAAAAATTCACAATGTCTACTCTTAAACGACTTAACATAAAAATACCAAGAATTATATTTCTAAAATCCTGTGGGTACCTGAACATGTCAGTGATCAGAATATTTGCAGAAAAGTGCTTTTTTGGTCCCTGCATGCAATCTTACAGTTGCTTAGGTCATGTCTTTGATAAGCAATATGTAGAAAAACTGATATAGCCTTCTCTAACACCAACACAACAAAAAGAAGGGAGCGATGACTCTGGAGCTGGATGTCTGATGTGTGCAGAGATGTCTTTTCTGCCACAAATAAGATTACGGATGCAAGAGTGGCACAGGAAGGTTAGGGCATCTGAACTGCTAAATCCTGGATTTGTAAGCATTGACTTAATCAGAAGACTGCTGAGTTAAATCACAGTGGTGGATAAAACAATTGAGGGAAGTATTCCTTAAAAGACTGTCCAGATGAGCAAAAAAATGAAATGAGGGCTGAGTGACAGCAAGGAAATGTGGAGAACCACTGGATTCCTATAGGAACATGTTGAAACATCTTAAAATGCAGTGGAAATTTTGGATTTGAATTCTTTTAGTCCCTAGAAATCAAAGCTATAATAATAAACAAGCACATTTCATAATCTAAGCAAATAGCCAATGATAAAAGATTTTTTTATATTGGAAAAATGCCCCCTATTGCATTTTCTAAACTCTTGCTTACCCTTAACACTTTAGGTCTAGATCATATTTAAGATGCTTAAATCAAACTGCTTAATATTCCGGACTGACTGGCTCATTAAGCTGAACAGTAGGATTGCTGTCTTATGCGCTTCAGGCACTTACAGTAGGAACTTTTCTATTTTTAATTCCAATTGTTTAAAGAGAAATCTTTGTCATTAAACCTGCAACTATATTTATTTTCTTTGAGGCAAATTACTATATGTTTGACATCTCAACTCTGACGATATTTTGGTTGTCTCTGACATTCTAGACTATTTAAGCAAAAGAGTGTTGTGTGCAACAGCTTTGGTATAATAGTTACTCATTTTTAATCAATTCATAATCTCTATTAATTTGTGCCTGTCAATATTAAAGAATCATCCACTGTAGCTATAGGTGTTTGGACTGGTGACATTGTATACTAACTCCCATTTGGTCTATATGATTTTAATACATTGAAAAATTACCTACCAAATTTTATTCAATGTTAAGAGCAAAACAATTTTGCAGAAAAATGTTTATCCAAGGCAAAATTTATCAAAATTATTTAGAGGTGCTTCACAGTGCTGATAGCATTTGCGTGGAAGCCTCACTAGTGTTGCAAGTCAGTGTGAGTTGAGTTTCTAGCAATTGGTTTCTTTTGAAGGTTCTTAGCATGTACCTATCTAAATATCATTATTCTGGCAATGTATGAAATCTTCCATCATGCAGTCTTTGATCTGGAGATTTGGAAAATAAATTAAAGTCTGTTTAAAGGGAGTTTGAAGTGCTAAGTACTCTTCTTTCAGACCGAATAAAAAGTGCAATTACAACTCTTTCAAGTAGTGAGATACCTAGTATTAATAGGAATTACCACAGGATTCATCAAGCTGCATGGCTAGGCTTGGTCAAAAGTTATGTCATGTGCACTGAAATAATTACTGATGGAGAAAGCCAAGACAAAGGCCAGAATACAGCGAATAAAATTGTAATGAATAAGAACTGCCATAAACAGGAGCAGAAAGGCATTTCCAGGGGAAATTTAGGAACACAAAGTTAGTTTAACAGACATCTGAGAAAATAAGCTACTCCTAATGCTATTTTTGTGGGTTTTTTTCACAGAAAAGGAATTGCATATAACCTTTGAAGAAGTTGGGAAGCATTGAACCTGCTTCAACATCACCCCCTAAAGAAAAAAGTCACAAAACGTAAGTCATGAAATACAACTATGGACCCCACGTTGTTCTTTTGTATTTGCAATAATGCAAGAAAATAATTAGGAATTTTAGCAAACATTTTATCAGAATATCAGATCTCTACACTAAAATCTAATCCTGGGTTACAGCAGCAGCTGATAAAACCATTCTGTTTTTTCTGTTTTTTTCCTCAGGAAGTATGATTCTAGAGTCTGTTCAAAGAGTCTATTTGTAGATCATTACCTTTACCTTTTGTTTCCCTAGTTATACAGAAGTAAAAATTGTAATATAAATAATAATTAAATCTCACTGCCACATTAAATCCCACTGCCACAAAAACATGCTGTTCCTACAACAACTGAGCTGGTTTTTCTTTCTCTTTCTCCCTTTCTTTCCCAGTTGAGATCCAGCTGTAGTAGAGTAGAGAGTAGAGTTCAGCTGAATCACTGTACTGCTTTGGATGTTGACCACATAGTTAGTTGAGACTACTAAAGGACTTCAAAATAGTCAATAAAATTGTTATTATATTCTTGTCAAAACTTGTTTCCTTTAATATTGCATATAAAAAGGGTTATGATACCATTTTTATTTATACAAGCACATACAATTGTATGTTTGCCTTCTTGTGTACCATACTGGAGTTTGGACACAATGCTGCGATTTCTCTTACAAACAGGTTTCTGAACTGAAACTCATAGCCATGCATGATTTATGTAGGTCCATAAATTTTTTTTTTCAATAAAATTAGTCTAGAATTCCTCTAACTGGTGATTTGGATTTGTTTGTATGAGGCAAAGACAGTCCCCCCCCCCCGCCCCGCCCCCCAAACCCAAAACATTCTGTTAAAAAATCCATTGGCAATCTCAATAATATTGTTCTGTCTACTTATTTTGGCTCTTTTTCCTCAGTGTAAGGTTGCATACTGAAGGCATTTCCTCTGAAAGTTAAAAAGTGAGGTCACTGAAACAATTGTGATAAGATATTCTTTCTGTAGCTTCTGAAATTAGATATGTCTATCTTATCACCGTGTTTGATTAATTCCACTGCAACAGTCATCTCTTGTTTTCATATAAGCTCCTTTCTGCTTCCATTTAACTTCTTCCTTTTTAGTTCCCAGAAAGGATACATCTTTTGAAAGAATAATCAAAAGAAACCAAGAATCCAAGGGGGGCATTTATATACTAGGAGATAAATTCCCAATTTTGCTCTAGAAGAGGGGCAGCTACCTGATAGATCAGTTTCTAATTTTCCTCCCTGACTGCTGAAGGTGAACATTGCTGACTTAAGAAAAGGTCTGTGTAATTTGATAAGCTGACTAAAAGATGTAAACCGTTTAGTTTTAACAGATATAAACTCTAGTACCACCAGATATGACTCATCTTGTTCTCAACAAGAAGCAACTACCTCGAGAGAATTAAGCAAAGTAACTCTTGGCTAGGATAGTCTGTATAAAGCAAAGCACTCACTGTGTGTTAAAAAATACTTTAAAATATAGAACATTTAGTAGTCCGCAGATAGCATTACAGCCACATGACATTACTTGAAAACTTGCCCTGAAGTATATCTCAAAACTGCGGTAACTCCCATTTCACATAAAAGGAAGATATATCCTTGTTAAGCCTTGTGTTATATCTCACTGAAAGCAGTGGTAAAGTCCAAACATTGACTGTAATATGAATTAAAACATAGTCATCATGGCAGCAAGTAAGTTTTTAATACAAATCATTTTACTTCTTCTACCAAAAGTGTAATTGAATTTAAATGATACCGAGTCATACTTTTGGAGTAAAATTAAAATCTGGTTGAAAATGTCTAGCCTAGTCTAGCAAGTGACACAAGCCTGTGAATTAGTCTACTTAGCAAGAAGGAAAAGTCATGGGAAAACTGTGACTTGGGTTCCAAAGGTTTGAATACTGTCCTCTAACTTAAGTGTGCTTTGTTCTCTGTAATACCTGAACATGAAATATCCAGCTAAAAATAAGTCTTACATTTCATAAATATATTATCATCTGACTGTGACATGGACCCGAAAAACAAAATTTGCATAGTCTGGCTTTGATTCATGTTTAGAAGGAAAACTTTAATATTGTATGATCCTACAGTAACCTTTGAGATGTTCCAAGGAGACTGTGAATGAAAATGGAGTGTACTGTTAATATATCACTCACAGAAAATGGAGAGATGTAATCTCTAATACATTGTAATCTTCTGTATGTGCATCTCATAAATTTGAGACAAACACACAAAAGTCCCTATATTAGAAATTAGTTATACTCTATTACTGCTGTTGTTATCCCTCACTCTTTGTATGTGTACATATGTGTGTATGTATGTATTTGAAATCCTTACCTAAATGGCTAAACTGAAAACCACATGACTATGGTATAATAATAGCCACACCTTGTAAATTGATTTTGGATGTCCTGGTTCATTTATTTTAAAAGTTATTTCCTCAGAATCTTCATGGTTAGCTGACCTGGAATAAAAAAAAGTGTATGCCTTGGCTAATCTTTTCTGTGATGTACTTAAGAAACTTATTCATTTTGCTTGTATACTCTTATGACCAATTTAAAAAAAAAAAAATCTAGCCTGCTAAAAATGCACTAGAATTAAAATACCTAATTCCCATTGAAAGCAAAAGTAATGTCTTAGTTGCATATTTTGAACTGCTGCAAAGCTTCCCTCTCTGTCTTTAGCTGCCCCAGAATGTCTGACATCTAGACCAGAGTAAAGAAATTACCAATGAAAATGATATTTTTAAGAAAGCTATGGTGATTTTGATAGATTTCAGTAGAGCACCTGATGCTTTTTTCTATTGTTTGTTCTTTCTCTGTGTTTTATGAAGATGCAAAAAAGCATTCTACATGATCTAAAAATTAAGCTGTAATGTGTAACAAATATATAAGCACTCACAGATGTTCTTCCCAAGGATTGTTGCTGTAAAGTGGTAGAATCCTGTCTTTATCCCAGATACTGTTTTTAAATTATTTTATTTTATTTTAGGTCTGTGGGATAATTAGTTCCTGTTTCAGGACAGTTCTGAGAGCCTATGAACAGTCACCCTTCCCATTCTCTGACTGGAGTTAAGAGACTGTAAAGGAACGTAGTTACTCTGTCACTCCAGAAGGAGTTTTCCTTTTCTATATGAAGATTGCTGCTCTAAAGATCAACATCAAAACTGTTTTTTTTTTAATAGCCACAGATAATTTCTTAAGGGCAAAACACTTCCTTAGTATGTAGAAATTGCTCTGTGTCTACTAGGAATCAGTGTGGTGCAGTCTCTGCTTGGAGTGATAAATGAAATGAATGTAGACAAGAACTAAGTCACTTCTTTGTTGAATGTGAATGCTAATGACATTTATCCTGTGCTTCATGATAAACTCATTTAAAAGACTAAAATGCTGGAGGAAAAAATCCTGCATTTAGGAAATATGCATAAACTGTCCTTTACTTGCTCAGTTACAAAATGCTGAGAGTAGCATCAATACATATTTAAATTATTTTTTAAATCCTTGTGTAATCTGTTATATGTCTAAAAAGGTTTTTCATGAAAGTGTCCTGGTTTGCATTTTGAAACTGAAGAACAGTTAACTTTTAATGCTATATGAATAACTGGCTTTACAAAAAAATATATAAGGGAATATATATATTAAAGTGCAATGCAATGGTCACACGCTCAGAGCTATTCAACTACGAATCTGTTGTTGTCTCTTATTTTTTTAGAATTCATTTGTCACTTTGCGGGTGACGTTACATGTTATGACTGAGCTGATCTGCCACCTTACTACTACTGCAAGTGAAGGATCTCCCTACTCTCTCCCAGTCCTTTGTCTTCTCTGAACACGATCCTGCCCATGCAGTGCCCAGCTTTCCTTACCTAGCTCCAAGGCACATGTTTTTAGTCTGGATTAATTTTTTGGAACTTAGCAATATGAACTAATTCTGTACAAGTCCAATGAGTGCCCACAGCAGAACAGGAGAAGGGAGAGGATGAGATCATGTGAGCAGGGAAAGCTTATCTCCTGTCAGTGATGGGAAGCTCTTACATCAGCTCAAGTCACATCACCTTTTCCACCTTGAGCCTACCATCCACAGGACACAGAGTGGATACAACATCTTGCTGCTACAGAGAGAAGTCTGGCAACCTTCCTTTCCCTATCCCAGGACTTCTCATTTCTCCCTTTCTTTCTTCTAACTACACAGTCTTGCTTCCTCCCCTTCACTGAACAAATCTAACTCAGTAAAATCAGAGGGAAAAAAAAAAAAAAAAGCAGCAGAAACTTTTGTTTCTTTGTGGTTATTTTCTCTTATTTTGGTGAATTAAGCAGCTTGCAGAGGGCCAAGGAAAGTAGTGGTAAGGGGAAAGAGAAGGAAGATGGATGAAGATTGCTAGCCAAAGCTGCCCTGTAAAGCTGCACCATAAACAACTGATTAAACAGTTTTTTCCTTTTTTTTTCCTTTTTTTCTTTTTTTTTTTTCCTTCTTTTTTTCCCTTGGTTTAACTTTGGTCAGCCTTTTCTTCAACTGTACATTTTGGGAAATAGCATATTTTTTTTCAGAAAACCTGTTTTCCCTATGACTTCTGTATTTTCAGTAACTGCAATGAAGGTGAATAACATCCACATTTTCTATCACATAGAAACATTACGAGTTTTGTGAATTTCTCTTTTTACTGTCCTATGACTTTTCAAAACTGTCCCAGGTTTGGAAGTACATAACAAGTTTCTTATATTGTGGTTTAATTTTATAACTGGCACTTTTCCAAATTTTTCAAGTTTGAGAAAGTCACAGTAACAGCAAAAAATAAAAAGTATTAAAATTAAATAAACCATGGAGGAATTCCAGGATCATCCATTTTGCTGGGTTCAGTATAGAAGTCAGTGATAGAATGGGGAAAAATTACTTTTAAAAATAAAATGGGAAGTGTATATGTTCACATGATAATCTTAAATTTTATATTAAAAATATAAATTCACCAAAAAACATACATGCATGGTAGAAAATCAGACAGCTTTCATTGCCTGTAGATGATTTCAAGAATCGATGAGTTTTGCCAATTAATTTCACCTAACTCTGTGATGTTTAGTATACAGTTGATGTAAATATGAAAGAGAGAAGCTGGACAACTTGAACTATCACTGATTGTGTTGTACCTATTTGATACTCAACCTGTTGTGTGTGCTATTGTTACCTCCCACTGCTTTAGTCTCAGATCTACTCGCTCGTGCAGCTAGCCTTTCTATTAATTTGGGTTTTTTTCTCTCAATATCAGTATTATGTGAATGAGTAAGAATTATCCTTAGAAATATGTGCTATGCTTGAGGGAACTTTTAGTATCTTGTAGGTTCCCTCAAGCCCAAGTGACCGATCAATAACAGTGGTTTCTTGGAGGAGGAAATAAAAAAATTGAACAGATATTTTACTGATAGTGAAACACAATTTGGCAGGAATGTGGTTTTTAGATACGTAATAATATTGAGCTCCCAAGTAGGGTGCTTGAGGTATGAGGAAACTGGTAGCAGCTTTGCAAGTGTTCTTGTAGTTTATCAGAATGACCTGAAACTCTTCTGCTGAGTTTCTAAGAGAAACACCCAATAGCTAATAAACACCTCTTCCCTTCCCTTCCCTTGCCTTGCCTTGCCTTTCCAGCTCCTCTCCTTTTCAGATTCCATTGTACCACATTTTTTCTAGACTCTCATTGCATTTGTTATCTGTCTGAAAGTACTTTTACATTAAACTTCCCTAAAAGACTAATTTTTGAAAGTTAGTATTTACTTGAGAAACTACTTTAAATATACCACTGGGTTAATTAGCATAAATTTCAAATCCTAGTCTTTATTTATTTGAAGGGCATGAACTGTAAGATACAAAACACCAATCAAAAGCTTATACTTGCTTATAAAGTATGTCCAGGTAAGCTTTCTCCCCTTTCTCACCCCTCTTTCTTTTGAACAAACTGACCCTCTCCCACAAGGCATTTTTATTGCTCTTGACTGATAGAACATGTTACCTTACAAGTCTTGCAACGTGAACGAACTTGCAGTCCTTTTCACTGCACAAATAAAAGAAAAAAAAAAAACAACAAACAAAAAAACCCACACAAAAAACCTAAAAACAACAAAACACAAAACTAAGGAAATCTGAGATGGTATTCCTGTATAAAGGCTGAGTCTACACTGTTTGAACAAGTGTATCAATCCTTTACTGCCTATGAACTAAAAATAAGCCTGTTATGGTATAGGTAACAGATAATTCTTTGATGGCTATGCATGTACTCTATTACGTGAGATAAGAGATTTGCTGACCAGTTGAAAAACAATGTGTGATGCAAACAGCACATAGCAGTGGTCTGCGTTCTTGCACTTGTTTCGATTACTTTACAGGCATATTTTCAGAAGTGCCACAGAACTTCTTGTTTCAGATCTACTCACTATAATGGGAGCAGAGAGAACGTGTGCCCCTGGACACTGGCAATTCCTGGTTGCAGAAAGATCTGTTGACCCCACGGAGAATATCTGTGGGTCAGTCATGCTTCTTTAATGAATTCCCAGAACTGGCTTGGCATGTGACTAACTACTGATCTAAAAGTGAAAAAGAGAACTTTAAAGATTTTAGTCCTAGATGTTGCTGAGGGAATAGAAACTACAATTACACACTAATTTTAAATATATGATCTTATCAATTTTTTCTCTTGTTATTTTTTCAGCTATGTGTTTATAGATATATTTCAATAAAGGCTGACTCTTTAGTATTGCTGCTATGAATGATATTAGTGTGTAATACACAGCTGATAAATATAGTATGACAAGTTAAAACAAACTGTTTATATCTGATGCATAGTAAGATATTTACTTATTTATTTAGAAACCAGTGCTAGATATAGACTGTTAAGATACTCTTAGCTGTAACATGGATGATATTAAGATGGTATTAAAATCATCCAAAACAGAGAAAGGATATCTTTCCATTTTTTTCACAGTATTAAAAAAGAAAAATCAAAGCAAAGACATAAGATTGCTTTAATTAAGTTGATTTCTGGTTTCTAATAGAGTTTTTGTTTTATCTCAAAACTGAGTACAGCTTTTTGAAATAAAAGAGCTGTAGTTTTTGAGTACTAACACTACATATGGTTAACACCAGACAGTGCCTATGTAAGGCTGGAAGCTGCAAGATGAGATGTGAAAGTAAAGTGGGAGGAAAACGAATGAGATGTCAGTTACATGCTCAGTAGCTTTTCAGGCAGCATGTTTGAGTGAAAATATAGGTATTACCATATACTGAGTTATTATTTGTTATGTGATACCAAGGCACGAATTTATGCAGTTGTTTATTATTACAATCTGTCCTGTGTAAAACACTTTTAGAAGAGGCGCTATCGCTAATATGTGGCAATATATTCAAAGGACCTGGTAAATTCCCTTGATTTAATTTGATAGGCACTATTACATACCTAGTGTGTAAGACTGCCTGTTGTTGACCAGTACCAATAGCATTGCCAAGACTTACTCTGCACCTGTATTTTTGAACACCTTCCCTTTTATTGAACTTGCTGGGATCAATGCCAATTATTAGATTTTAATAAGATTTATTTCACCATCAAGAGGCTGTCAGATATGCGAATAGCTTTGATCATTTCAGGTCTTAGCCAAAGCCATATTCTCAGTGCTACTATAGTGTAATCAAACAGATCTAAACACTATAAACTAAATAATTAAAAATGTTTTTATGTGCCCAATTATGTGTTGGACCATTCTGACTTTAATTATCTAGTTATATAATATTTAATTATATGCCATCTAATAACATACTACCTCACGTATATAATGCCTTAGTGGTCCATGTGATCAATTCTTAAACAACCAGTTAAACTGGCAAATCAAAGCACTGCAGAGGCAGGAAATTACAGAGGTGTTTTTTGCTTTTTCTTTTTTTTTATGTGGTCTAAGAATCACACATTAGTTCCACGATCATTCATAAAGATCACGGGTGCCTGTAAAGATACAGAATCAAGGATGAGAACACTGTTTCATCTGGTGTCAGACAGTAGAGTACTGCATCATGTTTTAGTTTCTGCATTTCTAACTAGGAAGGATTCAGAGGAGAATTGCCACATATTTTGAAGTTAAGATAACAGGTCTTCAGGAAATAATTTAGAAAACTTCATTATAAATATTTTAACAAAAATGTAAAGATCAGTATTCATTTATAATTGTTTGCACACTGGAGCTGAAGAAAAGTTGTTGTGTTATGCTTCTACTACATTTGTTAAAAAGTAAGTATCGAACACTCAGATATTACCCAACAATGTAGGTCATTCCCCATTATTTAGAACTGAGATTGAATGTTCTTCTGTGGGACATCTCATCAGATCAGAAAAAAAATCATAGAAATTGGCTGCCGGGTTTATTGGAAGATGCATAATATCTGGTTCATTTCAGAAGGTCGGAATAGGCAACTTTATCTGGGCTTCATCTGGGCTTCGGTTCTCTGAGTTTATGGAAGTTGCCTGTTAGATGAAAGGGAATTTGGATTGTGTTATTCCATTACACACAGGAAGTGTTAGATGCATTAGCTGCTTAGAATATATTTATCTTGATTGCAGATATGTGCAATCTCATATTTAGTATGCTGCCTCCCATGAAAACTCTGAGTGAAAGCAGCAAGTGTGCTACGGAACAAATCTCAATCATGGTGATCTTGCCTCTCTCATTGCTTGCCTATTGTCCTGGTTTCAGCAGGGATGGACTTAATTTTCTTCCTAGCAGCTGGTATAGTGCTCTGTTTTGGATTTAGGATGAGAATAATGTTGATAGCACACTGAAGTTTTTGGTTGTTATCAAGCAGTCAAGGACTTTTCAGCCTTTCATACTGGCCTGCCAACAAGAAGGCAAGGAGTGCCCAGGAAGCTGGGAGGGGACACAGCCAGGACAGCTGACCCAAATGGGCCAAAGAGACATTCCATACTGTATGATGTCATGCTCAGTATATAAGTGGGGGTTTGGCTGGGTGGTGGGGGTGGCTCGGAAACGAGCTGAAAATTGGCTGCAGGTGGGGAGAAATTGTGCTGTTCATAATTTGTTTTGTATATTCTTTTATCATTATCATTATTATTATTATTATTAGTAGTACTATTATTATCTTCCATTTCTTGCCCATTAAAATGTCTTTAAGTCAACCCATGAATTTTACTTTTTTTTTTCCTTTTCAATTTTCTTCCCCATCCCACTGTTGGCGGGGGGAGTGAGCGAATGGCTGTATGGTTCTTTTAGTTGCCAGCCGGGTTAAACCACAACACATATGCTTTCAGTTATTCAAAGCCTACAGAATAGCTAGCTGAATGGACATGCATAAGGACAAGATGGAAGATGCATGCTTACACAGCCAACTCCCACTTTACTCCAGGCTGAAAAAATTACGTTCTTTTTTGTACCCTTTTTGGTGATAGTTTTGTTACTTCTATGTCTTAGGTTGACTTTTTAAAGGAGAAATAAGTATGTTCTTTCATATAAAGTTACTTACTGAACAGCAGCAAAAATTATAGTGCTTCATATGATATGCAGTCAATGAGGTAGGATCTCTTTCTCCATATCACATGCACTGTATTCTACAAATGCAGGCATTTGTAGTTCATTGTCCACTGAACAATCCAATTTTACACATAAAAATCCATTTTATGCCTTGCAGGGAAAACACTGCTTCATTTCTATGAAAGTATATGTTCATTACTATTGCAGGACAATTGGTTTGATAATTTAGTATCATGTATGCATATAAAAGGTATGGCTTTTTCTGCCTTTTCAACCTCATCAAGTCAAATAAAATTTAAGCTAGACAGCTAAAAGAAATACTTCCAACTGAGAAAATAACCCTTATTTTTATATGTAGGAGTCTACTGTTAGCTACATTTGATGCTATTCTAGAAATTGTTGAAGACTCTACCAGCCTAAGGGTGTTGCAAACAGGAGTCATGTAATTGAACAAGTCAAGTTGACCAGAAGTGGGGAAGAAAGGACATTCTCTTTTCTGTGGCTAACAATTTCCATACCATATTTATGCTGAAAAGAGAAAGTAAAAGCTCACGTTACAGAATATATCTGCTTCTTTTGTTAATTGTTGAGCCATTCTTATATATATCGCTAGAATTTTGTATGTGACAAGAACAGAAATATCACAGTAATGAGTTAGTCTGCTAATTAAGTCCTTTGTTAAAATGTACTTATGACAGACTTTTAAAACTTGTGTGTCAAATTCTAATTCCCTTAAAGTAGATACCACTTACATGAGTAAATTGCAAGAATCTGGCAGGAACAGATATACCAGAATCTATTTAATACTAGATAAAATGGTGTTTATGTCTTACCTCAATTTTGTACTGAAAAGATCTATAATCATCATATTGGTTCATCAATATCCTGGGAATGCCCTTTCACTGGTTGTATTTGTGATACACTATAGTGAGCAACAGCATATTTAATCCACACTTCTAGAATTATATTTATGATTAGAAATTGCTTTTGGATTCTGGAAAAAAAAAACCAAAAACAAAAACAAAACGTTCTTGAAGGCTTTTAGTGAGTTGCACACTGAATTGTTTCAGTGAGTTCAATAGGTCATGAATCATGTGAACTTGTCTGACACAATTTGCAAACTACAATCAGAATTCCAGTGTGGTTTGAAACACATTCATTGTAGTGATCACAAAACTATTTTTAATATTTATGGAATGGTACTGCAGATCCCACTGTAAATTCAGAGCATATGTTTACCAGTGACAAGAAACAGAGGAATGCACTAAATTTTATGAACTGTTAATGAGTCAATAAATTGAGTGTTTTGCAGCCAGAACTCTGTTACTACTGGCATTGTCCAACATTCCAATCTGGATTTCTTATGGAGAAAGAAGTTCTATTCCAAATTTTAACTCTACTTCTTTCCTTAATTTTCTTCACACTAGGGTCTTGTGTCTTAAGAAATACGCAATTGAATGAGAATCACAAGATATGTTTCTAACTCTTGTCAAGGTAGGCAGTTATTAGAATATAGGTCTCTTCAGCATTACTAATTTAATATCACAATCACCTCACAAATCCCTTTCATAAACTTTTCAAGCTCCATTTTAGATGTAGTTGGACGGCAACACAGTCCCCAGAATTTCAGTGCTTTAATGTTTAGAGATGTTCCACATTTATTCCCAGCCATATTTTTATCCATGTGTTCTGCCAATCTTTAAAGAGCTTAAACATCTCTTTGACTTTTACCCCTTAAGGTATTTATAGACAGGGATTGTAATTCTTCTCAGCCTTTACTTTGGTAGACTGAACAAGCCATAAATGGATGTACATGTGCCAGTTCACCCTTCCTGGACGTGGGCAGCCAGCACTGTACATCCTAGTCCACTGAGGTCTGATGATAGTACCAATGATTTTGTATTTCTGCTAAACATATTTTCCCAGATATATTCTTGGATCACTTCCGCTTTATTCATGACTGAGGCCATAGACATATAGTGGCCTGCTATATCCCAAGATCACTTACTGGACTCCTTTTCTTTTGATACTCAGGTATTTCTGGATAACAAGTGTCATGTAGCAGACAGAAACTCTTGCCTTTTGCATTACTGAATTTTGTATCGTTTCTGTTACATCCAGATCTTCCTATATGGTATCTCAATTCTCTTCTCTATTAATAATGCTGTCTAACCATTTCTCATTGGCAAATCTTGTAGAAATCACCCCCTTTTTAACAGTCCTGAGACTAATCATTTTGGAAATGAATGGTTAAGCTCCAATTTGTCTGATACTTAGTTTCTCAATATTCTCACTGCTGTTTGCTGTTTATCCAGTTCCTCATACATCCACCTATTTTCTTCTACTAACTCTGACCTCTTCCATTTTAAGTAATACTTGTCCATATGGTGGTATTAGAATGTTTTACTGTGGTCTACCTAAGGTCTGGAAATAAAACTACCATTATAGTCTGGCATGGTGTACTTTTGCCTTTTATCTCAATTACCTGTACCACCATCTCTAATTGTTCAGAATCACTTGTCCTGTGACTTATGGCTCAGGTTTGTTATAATTCTGAGATGAAGACTCTCCTGATCACTTGGTAAAGAGCAATTAGTACTTCTAAATTGTTTTCCATTTCAACTATGTACATTTCTCATGCCCTCATTGTCCACTATACCATTACTGCCATGGTCAAAGTAATCTTCCTGTTTAAAAACTGAGGTGAAGTAGTTATTTAGTTCTGAAGCGTACTGAATCACCAGTGCACAGTGACTTTTTTTCACTCTCTCCTTTCATTTACATGACTGATGTAATTTTTCTGTTTCTTTTTACATCCTTTGCAAGACTTTATTCACCTTGACTCAGCAATTGTCTCCATCCCTGAACCCTGAATTCTTTGCCGACATGTCCTTTTCCCCATTCCTTTGTACTGTATTAGCACTTTTGATGTGACTATATATCCCGAAAGGTGTGTTCCCCTCCTCCTTCTTGTTTGATACACAGTTTCATGATAATTTTAAGCATTTTTAATCTGAAGTTCATGAATCCTATCATAATCAAATTCCTATCTCCTCAGTTAAAGCTATGATTCTTGTACGTATCAGGCTAGTGGCCCATGAAAGCCTGGAAATAAAGATATTTACAAATAGACCAAATGAGATCACAGAACTGTGAGAGGAAATATGAAATGGCAAAGCCAAAGTGCTGATGTAGTGTTCTGTTTTGTAATGCTTTCCTATAATTGCTTTAAACAGAATAATATAGACTTTAATTCCATTTTTAAAATTCAACCAGGCTATCTGAACTATGCTATCTGAACTATGCTATCAGTAGTGCTGCCTCTTCCTCTTGCAGCAGAAGTCAAATGGAAAAGGTAATACATCACCTCATTTTTACTTATATTTCCTTGTGCTCTGTATCTGTCAGGCCTCACTTTCCTGCAGCCCAACCACTGTATTTTTTAAATGCATCTAAAGCATTATTCTAGCACTACCGGGCTGAATAAGCATGCTTGTCAGAGTATTTAATACTGTCCCATTGCAACATTTGTCATTAAGTTAAGGTGCTTGACCAAGGAGCTAATCTTTTCATTGCCAT
Source organism: Aramus guarauna (assembly GCA_013400195.1). Classification (NCBI taxonomy): domain Eukaryota; kingdom Metazoa; phylum Chordata; class Aves; order Gruiformes; family Aramidae; genus Aramus; species Aramus guarauna. The sequence continues at coordinate 585,226 of VXBL01006366.1, forward strand.
TTAAATCCACGAGTCACAAAGATATTTCCAATATGTTCCTAATTAATTGCATCATATACTTTTATGTTTGCTGCACACTAAAGGCATGTTAGCCAGCATATTCCTTATGATCCAGTTGTGTGACTTACAGTTAAGCAAATGCCTTTTTTTGTGTGACTTAATACAAAGACATAGATTATAGTGTAGCTGGATTATGATTATATCTATAATATGTAGAATGTGCATGGTACAAACACACGGGATAATATGGCCACCTTCCCAATCTGAAAAGAACATTCTACCCTAAGAGAGAAAGCACAACCAGAATGGGAGATAAGCATATGACCATATGTTTTCTGGAAAAGGTAAGTTTTTTAGTTCACAGTACAAAACATGAAGACTTACCTGTCTGCACAAACAAGCCTATTTATCTCACCTTTGCTGTGGAAATAAGATATTACTAATATTTTTTTCTCTTACTTTATAGAATGACTCCTAGCTTGTAGAGAAACAGAAATTTTCAAACTTGCCTAAATGTATTAGGTAGAGAGTGTTAGGAAATTATTTTGACCTGCCATTCTAAGAAAGCACAGAGGCCCAATTAAGTAAAATAAACATTATTTTAGTATGAAGCAGGAAGTTTAAACATTTTATTGGCTTTGGGTCAGAGAGATAAAGAGAATAATACAAGCCAAAAAGCTGTGAAGACACCAAAACTGACAGAAACACGTCAAATGCGGTGGTGAAACAGTATGTGACCTTCTGGGACAGAAGTTAACTGTTGAAACAATCTGCAGCTGATAAACAAGCAGCACCTCACAGAATAGGCATGCCAGTAGTTCAAATTTTTCTACTGGCATTTAGTTTTGTATAAACTGAACAATTAAATGGCAACAGCTTGGGATGCTACGATTCGATGAGAAATGATTTACATCACTTTCACAATCATATGCCAGGGCCATCTGCATAGCCAGGCTGTCCACAAAACTGCCTGAGTTAAAGTTATGAGTCATATCACTAAATCTACTGGACAACTGGTTGGCTTTTAATCGGTAGAAAAGAGGAAAGTTCTCTCTTCACTCATAAGGGCTTTGGTAAAATTTAGAGACTATTTACATCCAAAGTACAGACAAAAACAAGAGGAACAACAAATACTGCTAATAATATTTTATTTATCTACTATTTTATACAGCTTTTTTAATCTTTATTCTGGTCAGAGGAGGGCATCTGTACACATACTTTATGTGTTACATTCATCAACATCTCCATCATAAGTACAAGCCAACATGAGCAACCTGATGTAGTGGAACGTGTCCCTGCCCATGGCAGGGGAGTTGGACTAGATGATCTTTGAAGGTGTCTTCCAACCCAAACCATTCTATGATATTTTAAAAGTTTAGTCCCTAATACATTTGCTGGGCAGACCAGTGTTTCTCCAGGGCAAAGAGACATACTTTCCAAGGCAAGAAAAATTGTAGATGGACAGAATGTGTTACTCACATTTATGTTAAATTTAAGAGAAACTTATATATTTTGCTTACACAGTGGCTTGCAAATTAAAGCAGTTAAATAGGTATTTTTTCAAGTCACTATTCACTAAATGTTGCAGTTGTACTCCTTTGTGAAAACTCCACTAGGAGCCTGATGGCAACAGTTGTTGATGTACCATTGCTAGAGTTTCAATATCTCTCACTGTAGAGAGAAAAGCCTGGTTTTAGACTGAAGCAAATAACCATGCACCAGCTACTATGTAAGTCTACCAAGAGTTAAACTTCTAAATTCCTACCTCTTAAGATGTGATATTAAAGATACATTTGCACTTCAAACCAGCAAATTGTTGGTTATAAGTCTAACACTTCTCAAATAAAAATGACATCTATTTGGTGGTCATGCATATTTGGTTTGGTTGTTTTTTTCTTGAATAGGTGACAAGTTTACTTTCTTAGAATTCCAGTAATTGTGATATCTTATTGTGAATCTTATTTTACAAAAATACTCAGTGTCTAACAAAAACTGGCCACCTCACAAAAATAGTCTTCTGCTAAAGGTACAGGAGAAGACAGACTTCATGATTCCTCACCTAGATTTTATTTATTTGCAGTCAGAATTGGCAGAAAAAAAAGGAGTCCTGTCTTGGAGAGCAGGTTGTGTAGTGTATAACACTGCAAAGCTCTGCTTTGAGGGAACTGGCAAATACATTTCTCCTGAGGGTTAAAATTAGCATCCATGGTGGCAAAATTTCAGTGGAACCAGAATTTCTTCTGAGGAGTCCTGCAGCCATGGCAGGAGAGTATTTCCTACTGAGCTAGTAAGACAATGATTGCAGCAGTAAAATGGATTTGCACCTATTGTATTTATCTCCTCCTTAATGCTTTTAATTCATTGAAAAGGCTTAAGCCAACACTTTACCCTGCTAAACTTGAAAAAAAATTGTGAGTGATGGTAATGGAAAAGTAATTTATTTTCAGATTTCTATTGCAATTACAGCTTTGGTAAAAATTCCACAAATACCATTCTATATTCATCCTGTCCATCTCTTCTTAACATACAAATGAAAAGATTATGTAAGAGCTTCTGTTTAATCTCCTCCACTGTCTGTTAAACATTCCAGAAAAAGAAGCCATTTTTCTTGAAACAAGGAGGTTATTGACCCAGATGGCATAAACCTCACATCTACAATGTCAACAGAAAAAAATAGTGCTGAAGGCTTGAAAGTACTATTTGCCCATGTAAATTCAAAGGCATGGCCCCTTTTTATCTGTATGTTTTTCATGTTCACTGTTATGTGAAAGTCCGATTAAAAGCTTTTCAAAATAACCTGAGTGTGTAATTAGGGGGCACGCAACTCCTATCCTGAGGTTAATATCCTCAGAAACATGCAAAGTACAAATCTAGCAGAGAACCAATCTGTTTCATAATTCAGTTCCAGTCTCTCTCCCCTGCACTTAAAGGCTTACAGTGTTTTGCAGAATGATACATTCATTGGTGGTTTATCAACTTACAGAATGAGTAGTTGTGGAGATATTCATGTTATACATACTAATAGGTTAGTATTAATATTAATAAGTTGCCATGTTCATTTTTATCTGGATTTGAAGACTAATATTTCACCCAAAAGTCAGGTGATTTTTTTTCTCCCTTATTTTCAATTACTGCATCGAAAATGCGTTAAAATAACAGTGTAAAAACAGTCCTGTGCCATGATGCAAAAATATGTTTTTATACAATGTGCTTTAGTAAGTCATACAGCAAATGATAGTTCTAAATAAATTAATAGACATTGGTTTGAAATGGCGGGTTTGAATTCTGTGGAAGCAGTTTGAGGGAAAAGACTGCTACTGGAAAGACTCATTACTGAAAATGAGACATAATACTAAATATTGATAGCAATTGAATAACCTATGCATTTCTCCATTATATGTAGAATAAAGCCAGTATTCTAGGAAGCAATTCTTTATTACTTTTTTACTGAAAAATAAAGATGAAAAGCTCCATCGGAATAAGTTTGCAGTCATGAAATGGCAACATTAAACAGACATAGGTTCTGGTTGAAAGGAATAGATACATTGCTTTGATAGCTGTATTTATGTCCATAAGATGTAGGAACTTAAACCTCTCCTCAAGACGTAGTCATGAATACTCATTTTACAAATCCAGACAAAGGGTAGTGTGAAAAATAAAATTCACCCAATGACCTGTACTGAACCATGAAAGATGGGACTGTGGCTTCAGATCATTTAACTGTCGTTTAGCTGCCTCTGCATTTTTCTGTTTTTCCTTTTCCATCAGTCTGATTACCACAATATTTGTGTATGTATAGAAGGTCAAATTTACCCTCATTATCTCTCACAATTCATTCTCTGCTTAGGACATCAAAGGTTTTGAGAGACAGTGAACGAACTTCTGTACATGATAAAACTAGTTTAGGACATATCCTATGGAGGAAGATGCAACAATAGGCAAAGATCAACCTGTAAAGTAAACTTTTTGAGGTCACTTAAGTAAGTTCAGATCTAAATTTAAATTTAAAAAATAGAAAGGTAAAATGGAAGGAGAGATGCTGAGCTTGCTCCATAGAAGCATGAAGGAAGATTTCTTGGTGCATGTATTTTCTATACTGTTGTTTCTCCCCATTACCAGTCTATGTTAAGCAGTTTATGATGTCAGGGTTTCTTCTTTCTTTGGGGAGAGTGTTTCTTTATGTCCTTGTCATTTACTTTGACTTTTATAAGTGATTGACATGCATTTATGAGAAAGGGAAAGAAATTACAGTAGGGGATATACATCTTGAATTAAAAGGTGGTGAGTTCAGTTAGCAAGAATAAATAACAAGCCATTTCAGTAAGAAGATATAGCAGAGCAGGCAAAGAATTCTGCCAGAGAGATCAAAATCCCTCATCATGCTTATTTTGTTTTGTCTTTCCTGAACAGAGGTATCGTGTTTTACATTACACTGATATAGTAGGAGACATTCTATTAGAAGTGGGTTTTCTGGGAGTGCATCCAATGCTTGAAAGTGAGCTGGTGGATCAGAGAGTGCTCCCTGGGCTGTGTAGCTGGTGAGCTGCTGGAGCTGACAGTATGGTTCCTGCCTTACCCGCCACAGGTTGGAGTGGAGCAAGAGCTTAGTGGTAGAGCCAGTGCTTTATTAAAAGCTCTGTCTCAAAAAAAAAGGGAGCAATCAAGAAAATGTACGTTTGATGATGGGATTCAGGACCAGCTTTGGGGTTCCCTTCTGCAAAGGAGGGGTGTAAAAGCCACTGCTGTCTGCCTTCACTGGTGCAAAATATTCTTCCCAACTGCTTAAAGCGGTGATAAGATACTGATAGGGAAGTGTCAATGGAGTCACGTGAATGAAGACTTTGTTGCGCCACTGAATCATAAGGAGACAAAGGACAAGGAGAAAGTGAAGATCTGCCTGAAGGCAAGAAAGCTGTATCACAAATAATGAAAGATTTCAATCAAGAGGAAGTGGCAGGCAAAACCTGGCTCCTTTCCTATCCTTTGTCCTGTTGCTCTGGGTACAGGAGTAATGTTTATCAAAATGAATAGTATAAATAATTCTATGAACACATGTTCTTCATAAGTGGCAAAGATCTCTAGAGGACAGTGCATTAAATTGTGGATATTATCTATCCAAACCAAAAATCAGAAAAGCATGAAATTAGTAATTGACTCAATTTACCTCATTTATTAGCAGCCTAGCCCTCTGTTTGAATTAATATTGCCCAATGGAATTTCAAGTGGTAGTGACATGGCGTAGCATGACACAAATTAACGCCTGTTCCAGCTACTGTACTGCAAACCACCCATATTTCCAATTAGGTTAGTTCTAATCTAATATGCATGCTTTCACGATTTCTATTGACAATAAAATATGACTGTTTCCCCCTTCCTTCTCTGATGCCAGACTTGTTTTACCAAGTAGCTGATTTTCTTAATAGCATGCTGCTATTTGCATAGAGGGTACTGATTGCATTCTCTTTCTCACTATCTTATACTTTATTGCTCTGTGCTGTATTGTAGATCACATCCAGCCACAATTAAATGTATCATTCTGCACACAAGGTACAGCAATGGCCTGAACTGGCATTTGACTATAACATGTTGCCTATCATTTTTCAATACAAATGATACAATTTAACACTTCTTGCTTATCTACCATTTTTTCCAAGCAATATTGGGGTTTGCCATTTTTCTTCCTAACTAACTTAAAATGAAAGCTTTTTGGGTTTTTAGTATGAATTAACCTTGACAATGTACTGCATACTGAAAAAGCATTTTGATTGCTGCCTGTAAACAGGTAGGTAGGGCCTGATCCACAGGCTATCAGAAGAAAAAAGGAGAGTTTCTGTTGATATTGATGGGGTTTGTGTTAGATCCCTAGAAATGTCCAAACAGCAATGTCATTGAATTCATTTTACCCACACTATTTTAAAATAAATTATTGAAAAGGATGAAAAAAATGAAGCAAGGCTGTTGGGTTTTTTTACTTGGGGGGGGGAGGGGGGGGAGAAAAAAAAAAAGGATTGTAATAGCAATCATGACCTTGGCATTGGGAATTTCCTGGGGATTTAATAACCAGCCAGGGGGTAATGGCCCTTGGCTTTGCCTCAGGCCATCAGCTCTCCCAGCTGGTTATTAATCCCTAGAAAATGCCCTGTACGTCAATTATTAATGTCTGTGTACACAAATTCTTGCCTTATTCAACAATTTTTTTTAGGAAATAGATGTATAGTTTCCAAATTTTGTAAAATGCCACATTGAAAAAAATAGTGGCAATTTATATTTTTATATTGCTAAATAAACTCACAATATTTTATGTTTGAACTGAACGAACTCATGGTAGCTCTGTTTATTCCAGTCAGTTTTTGGTTAGGCTCAATAAATACTTCTATGACTATAGATTTTATTATGTCATAATTGAAATTTCTTGCAGAGAGATTTCCTACAAAAGCAGAAGAGATTATCAGTTCATGTGTTTCCATCAGGATTCAGTTCTTTTTCTTCTTTTCCCAAGCACTGAATTTTGATAATATTCTTATCCTCAGAATGAAAAAACCCAGTAACAAGACTATCCTATTTATGGCTATTTTTTCCCCTTTAGAATTAGTTTGAATCTCAGTTCTGTGCATGTCAGAAAAAGCCTAGAAAGAAATAGAGATGAATTTAATGTACCTGTTTTGAATCACATTTAAGTTTTGCTATAAGGAGAAAAAAATCTTTGAGGAAGACCACAGGTTATTGATTGAACTGCTTTACATTACTATGAAAAGCTTCCAGTAACACAGTAAGAAAGTAGTAAAAAGAGAGAAAATGTGTATTTTTATGTGATATAATGATCTTTCCATCTTGTGTGGCTCCAAAATAAGTAGATCTATGATTGCAATTACTTATATGCTTATTTTGTTATAAAATTGAAGATTATTTTGTAGAAAAATAGAGTCATCCTTTACACTTTATTTTATATTATAATACTTGAGGTTTCTTTAGTATCGGTTCCATGAGTTTCCATTTCCTATCTACAGAATATTTACTGTGTACATTTTATAATTAAGCAATGAGATGAGACAAGCAATACACTTCCGTAAGATTATAACATGCCTCTGGCGGTGTTATATGGGACAAGGTCATATCCAGAATTACTTTAATCACCCAAGTATAATAATTGCTTGGAAATATACTCCCTGCAGTGTCTTATTGCTAATAGAATTATAGCTGAGTCACACAATACAAGCTATAGTTAAGCCTGGATAAGTAATTCTAATATAAAGGCCCTTTTTTTCAGGTGCTTGTAACTTTCAAACATTGGTCTTTTAGGCTTAGCTGTAACTGGTAGAAGCTCTGCGTTGCTGAAGTGTTAAAAACTACCTTATAGAACTCATTTTTATTGATAACCGCGCCCATTACTTTGAAAACAAGATTAAAATTAATCAAAATGCTGTTCAGTGCAGGAACGTTTGTGAAGGCTTAATAAGGAAACAAAAGGCAAACCGGTAAATCTAACCCACCAGATCCCAAAGCTAAGGAGAATTCATGGGCATCACAAAGACATAGCCAAACTTCCGTTTCCTCTGTCTGCAGATTAAGTCACCCTACTACTGAGATCTCATCAAAAGTGCATTTTTTTCTGCAGGCTGGCCATCTTAGACCAAGTGTAACTTAGACTCAGCTACTATAAAGTGAAGAGCAAAGGAGAAAGCACTAGAGAGATAAAGGCACCGGCATTGTGAAAACTTTGCTGATGTTTCTGAAACATGTAGCATCGGTTGCACCTGCTTAACATTGATGGACACAGCTTCTTACAAGCCAAGAGGAACAGCTTTTCGGATTTGGATAAAGCAAGTCTGAAGACTGTTGCTGAGGTTTTGAACTACATCTGAAGATGAAATGAAAACCTGTGCACAGGTATGAGATGATGAGTCTGTTTTAGAGCTTAAGACAATAACGACTCAGAAGAGTGTAGTGACATTTCTAGTCACCAAGACCCAGAGTAGGTTAAGCAGAGTGACCAAGACAGAGGATGACAATTAAAATCCCATATTAAAAACAGGAAAAATTATAAAACATAATCTGGCCATCCATGAAAAAACAACCAACACCACAAACCAACCAGAAAAGACACTTTTTCTATATGGTAAGTAGGTGCTATAATTAAACCAATATTGTCTGATTAATATAAAACGAATCATGTGAGACGTATCAGTTATGATTGCAGCAGAGGAACCCTTCTGTCTTTCCAGGTGTGCTGTACATCTGCAAGAAAAACCCTGATATTTTTATTTTGTCTAAGTCATAGCCTGCTCATCTTCATGCATTTTTCCTTAACCCTGTTTCACAAAGGATAAGAAAATCATGGACTATGAGCTGGTCAAAAAATGGCCAATGAATAAATACTCAGAGGCAATTCCAGAGCCAGCATTGCTGTGTGGCCCAGAGATACACTTAACAGAAAGTGTGGAGCACCCTTGAAATCCCTGGGAAGATTAAACAACATTGTCTAGGGATTACCTGAACAATGAATAAAGGTTTTTTTTTTTTGCATTTTAAACCAAAAGCTCTTCACAACAAAAGCTCCTGTTTATAACTTCATTATCTATGACTTCCTTTTGAAGAAGCTCCTATGAGGTAAGAAAGAGGCCAGTATTGTATTTTATTGTCTAGCTAATCTTCCTGTCATAATCTTAATGCTTCAGCTAGTCTTGACAGGTGGAATTATAATTTCTCCTTTTTTAACTTCAAAGAAGGGTTTTTTTGTATATGCCTGTAATGAAGGGAACGTAGTCACGTACTTTGAAATTTTACATGCCAAAATCTATTATATTTTGTATTTTCTCAGGAAACAATTAGATTCAAGCCACTGGGCTGCCTGAATACAGATAACCTGCACTTCTGTAGCATAATATATTTGAGAACATTTCCTGAGGTATTTAGATAATTTGAGTTCTTGTGCCTATATTCAATATTCTGTGAGCAAGGAACTACTAATGTCCCCATTTTGCAGGTAGGTTTATGGGAGAGTTAATGATTTGATCAACAGGAAGTAATCAAATTTAGGCCTCCTAATTCCCAACAGCTATTCTTTTTCACACTCATTCAGCTTCATTTAACATCGCTTAGAGGTGTGCCAGGGATAGAAAGATGATGTGAATATGGAGGACAGAAAAGCAATTTTATATTTACCAGTAGTAGTTAAAATTAATCTGGAAATTTTGAAATCAGATATTTAGAGATAGATCATGAAAGTAGAGAAAAATTATAAGAATGATCATGAATCTAGAAGATATGTCAAGACTGAAAAGGTGTGAGATTGTTTACTGCTGAGGAAAGAGGAATAACAGCTGTCACAGTAATCGTGTATGAAATAATGACGACGTATAAAGTTTCTCACATGGTAGCATGAGAATAAAAAAATTAAGAAAGTAGAATGTTTTTTCATAAAGACATATTATCTGACTGATGAACTGACTGCTGCTGACATCAGGAACACAAAATTCAGAGACATCTATGCAGAAAATAATATTTGGTTATGATAAATAATAATAATAAAAACAAGGAAATGAATTACACTTCTGGGTTTAAAACAACCTTTAAGTATAAGCGATCAATGTCTGATTATCCTACACAAGCCATCTGGTAGGTTATTATAATCTTTCTTAAAAGTATTTTACATAGGGTATTGCCAGAAGAGAAGGAGCTTGGGTCTGAGCCAGTATTACTATTCCTATACTCTTGTACAGAACTATCTGAAGAAGTGAAGTCATTGCTTCTTACCACGCACCCTGAAAGAACACAACCACACATTTTGGGGAGAGACGCAATTCCTGGAAAGATCTGGTGTTCCTAAAATAATAACAGAATGTAAAAGCCCCATTTGCGAAAGTAAATAAAAGCATCTATACGGGTGGATGTATAAGGATCACATTAGGAAACGTCATTATTTGAACAATGAAAACTTCTTTGAAAGAGAATTGATAAATAGAAGAAATATGATCTATCACATCTGAAAATAAAAATTTGTCCGTTCCAGGTTCTTTTTTCTTATACCTTAGCACAGCACAAAAATACTCTTATTTATGCTAGCCAAAGATCTAGAAATACCATATCAAACTTTTCATAGAAACCTCCCAAGAATTAAACAAATTGGATTTTTCTGAAGTCTTGGGCAGCAAGGATTGTTGTTCCTCAGAGGTTTAAAATTATTTACATAAGCAAATAAAAGTGAGAAAGAGGCAATGGGGTGAAGCCTAAGCTTGAGATATTAGCAAACAATTGGGTTGTTAATACTTCTGACACGGGGGGCGGGGGGTGTGGAATGTTTAAATATTATTGTCACTGTACTTCAGCATATATCACCACATGTTTTCTAGCATAGCCTCACATAGGTATGACCACATTTATGGGGTAACAAAGGGATGATCATAAACCAAAATAATCCTTGGGAGTGGCATAACGTAAACAGCAATCCTGAGTGAGCTGTAGGATATACCACTATTTTAAGATCATCCATTACAGTTTTGATTCTCTGTTTTTCTAGGTAGCAGTTTCTTTTATGCCACATTTTCAAGCTGAAAAAAAAAAAGCCTAGAATCTAATTCTGTAAAGCCCCTATTCCCACGATAAGTAACTCCTCAGAACTACATTCCTCTTAAACACAGACAAGAAAATGCAGTGTGCTAATGGGCTTTGCAAGTGGTAATTTAAGATGACTGCTTCAGAAAAAAGTGCTCATGTCTAATAGCCATCACTTTCTCCTTGTTGTGGTTATCTGTCCCATTCATTTCATTCCATATGCTTTATTCCATTTCATTCATGTGCCATGAAAAAATAACTAGCAGGAAGATGCCAAAGTATGCAAATGATACAAAATCATTCATCATGGTAAACTTGAAACTAGATATAAAAACCTGAAGAATAGTCCAAAAAGGTCAAATGAATTTAGCCAGGGATAGCTAACATAGCAATTACAATTCACTATCAATAAATATTAATTAAGGCTAATAAACCCTCCCCCAAAGATGTACAACGCTGGATTTAATTTACTCGTTACCAACAACAGTCAGGATGGCAAACAGATTGTTGGGAGTTATTGGGAAAGGAGTCTGACTAAAAACAAAGATATGTTAAACTGCTTGTAGATTTTTGGTGTGCCCACACTGTAATTACTGTATGCAGTTCTGGCTATGCTATCTGAAAAAATTGCATGGTACAAGTAATAAAAACATAGAAGGCTGACAAGTGTGAGCAGTGGGTACAGAGTAAGTCCTGCAAGGAAAAGAGACCAGACAGTCTCCAATTCATAGAGAGCCGACTGGAAGGGTACTTGAAATTAAGAAAAAGAAAATCATAAATGATGTAAAGCAAATCATTCGAGAACCGTTGTTCACAATACAATAACTAAGAGGCCAAGTTAAAAAATGAGATAGTAGTTTTAAAAGCAAGTAAAAGGAAACAAAATTTTTTGCACAGCAATGTGAAACGGATGGCCATACAATGTTCAAAATGCAAACAACCACAACACGCTTCATGAAGAACAGATATACCAATGACAGTTAAACATGACCATCCAGATTACGATCCAGAGTAGGAAGTTCTGATGCTGCTGACTGTTGGAAGGATATGCTGGCAAAAGATCTAAGTATGACTTGCTTTTAAACTGTTTCTGGAAGTACCTTGATCGGTTACTGCCAGAGACAGGACACTGGGCTAAATGAGTCTCCTGACTCAGAAAGGCAATTGGATCTAATGCCCCACTCCTATTTTCTTAATATTCAACATCTGAACAAACACAGTTTTAAGTTGATATTGTCATAGTATTTTAATTATTGTTTACTTTATTGTCTTCATATATTGTTATAAAAAAAAGAGATTACTTTCACCTATTTGTAAGAGGGCTAGATATCATTCAAGATAGCACCCAAAAACTTCTTCTATGTACCCAAAATTGGGGTGTGATGGGTTGTTCATAGACTAAAATTTTTCTGTCATCTGAAACGTATAGGGTCTTTGCACCACATTATTTGAGGGATGAGGCATTCTTCTAAGTCTGAGTATCTTTTCTGGCTTCTAACTTGGCTTTTATTCAGCCTTGCTTCTATCTAGGGCTGTTCCCAGCTTGTCTTCCTAAAAGCTTTCACAGAATTGTTTCCAGTGAAAATCCTTCCCCTGCCGCAGGACTTGCTATCCCACACTGTGGTTATATATAGCATGCACAAGGTTGTCAGGGTAATGGAGGTTGAACTGACATGCCTGGAGTTGGCAGATATATTTTAGGCATCCCTACACTGTTCTGCCACTTAATTTAAACTGTGTTCAAAGCAGGCATAACCCCTGTAGCACAATCAAAGTGTGTTATATTCCGTGGTAATTTAGTTCCCTGTCTAAGCAGAACATTACCAAATCCAGCTAGTGAGTTGTATGTGCAGCAAATGTTGACCAAACTTCAGAAAATTGTGATGATGTCCTCGGACAGATGTCTTTTCCTTTTTATAGTCAGCATTTAATTATAATTAACTTTGATTGGGGAAGAACAGGCACAAGGAGAGACACACACATATCAGGGCTTATTCCCACGGGATTTTTAAAAAGGAAGCAGGCAGCAACTTCAGAGGCAGTGTATTAAAAACTAGCCTGAAAAATTAAGACTGTTAAAATATTTTGAGCTGGAGAATAGAAATTATCAATTATTTCTTAACATTTGTTTGCAACTTATTGCTTGGAAAAAAATAGAGCAATTCAAGTGACGCTAAAACATAAAGCCATTTGATACTAGGGAAATCAAGCTTATAGAACATGAAGTGCCAGAAAGTTGCAAATTAATGTTATTCTTTTAGAAATGCTCCATAGAAAGTGGACGGTTTGGAAGTTAGAGGGAAATTACAGTGGACTGAGAATACATACAACTGAATAATTATGAACTCCACTGAAAATGATTCCATTGAAAACCAATTAACAACCTTGTCTATACATTTCTTCCAAAAGCCTGGTAGTAGAAATGTCTCTTTTTGTATTGATTTCCATTGACTCTCATATACTTGCCTGCCATGTAAGCTATTTAAGTAAACGATTTTTTTTTTTTTTCAGGATCTACTTTTGAACATATCGAAGTGTTAAAACATAGCAGTATTGTCTATTAAACAAAAATATGCCATTAATAATATTGAGTACTACACCTCTACATAAACTAGCACAAAATGCGTGTGTTTCCATGTGATTCTACAGACATTATTTTCCCTGAGTGTAGATGAACAGCTCTCTACCATCCACCTGGGAAATAGTATGATACACTAATTACAACTAAGAAGAAAATTCTCAGCTATGAACATGACTATATATTCAAATACAGCAAGGAGAAGAAATAACCCCACCTGTATAATTAAGGTATTTGTAAAAATGAAAACCAAGAGTGAAGAAACTGACTTTTAAATGAGAAAATTATACAGAGAAAACCCTACTTTCTTTCCAATAATTAAGTTTCTGGAGAAAATTTGCTGAACTTTCACCCCGTAAAGCTTATCTATAAGGCGTCCAGATATCAATTCCTTTTCCCTCCTGTCTTTAAACTGGCAACATCTCTTTGTAATCCTTCACATTACCCACCGGCCACATTTGAAGCTGATTTTCAATCCCATCGTCTCTTTAATTAAAACCTCCGCACGGTAGCTGCAACTGTTAGCAACAAACCTGAGAACGGAAGGGATGGTTTCGGGGGGGCGACGGTGGCTGGTGCAGCACCGTAAGCACTGCTGTTCCCCAAACAAAGGGAAGCACCGCCAGGCGAATGGCACACCGCCTCGCCGCGATGGCTAACTGCTTTGAGACCTACCGCGGGAACTGGGCAGTGCGATACAAAACCGTAATGATTAGTGACCCATGTCAGTAGAATTAGATATCGAACCCATGGTCTTTAAAGGGGAGCAGGGAAACATTTATTTTTTCGCTAAGAGAGAAGGCTTTTCCAAAGAGCTCTTTTCTCTTTCTTTGTTTTGTTACCAAGAGCAGCTGCTGAAGCAAAGGCAAGCTTTGAAGAATATTGCATATATTTTAGAGATTATGATATCATAAAGAGAAAGAGTTTTAAAGTTGGTGAAAAGAGATGACAGAATTTTTATCCATATTGCCCCAAATCTTTTCTGTTTAAATTTTTAACTCAAACTCTTGGCATACACTTAGAAGAGAGATCTGTGGGCTTGTTGCCAGAGCTTTTATGTGCAGAATCAAGGTCTCTTGGATTTTCAAAAGAGGAAAAAAAAGCTAGACTGTTCCTATTAGTTGCAAAGCACATACAATGCACCAAGCTGACAAGTGCTTTTACTTCAGTTGGGTTTGCTGTGACAACAGTTAGAGAAAACAGCAAAACAGTCTTCTTTCACATCCCTTGAGCTAATCAGGGGCAGCCTTTTGAGAGACAAAATCCTAGGATGCCTTACAAGGGAAGAAAAAAAAGCTCTCTGAATATCAGTTTGCTGAGATAATAAAGAGCATGCAGTAGTGAGCTAACCCAAATAAGAGCACAGGCAAAAAGGACCGCTAAACTATACATCTGGCTGGCTAAACTATACCTCTCCAATAAAGATACCAGTTCAGCCTGGCAAGAGAAGATTAGTGTGGGAAGCAACTTGTGAACATTAGTGCTGCTGGCTAGCTTCTGAGATAGGTGCGGCCATATCACACCTGCTAGAAAATGAAACTTTTCATATGAAAGGAGAGAAGGGAAGAGAAAGTAAAATCCTTTAGCCATAAGTATCCTGGCTGTTCGGTAATTATTGTGACTATGCTTGCCCCTCACTGGTGCTTCTCCATGTGCTTTTAGAACTTACAGGGCAACTTTTCACTGATACTTCAGATTTTCCCTAATGACCTCAGCCAATTAATCATTTTCTAGCACCAAGAAACTTGTCTTCTTTAACAAGGAATGTCTGCTGAGAAAGGTGTTACTCTACCAAGTGGTAAATAACAGAAAGAAGTGAGAGGGTTAGATACCCTTTAGCCTAAGCTCCTATTTATCTGAGTGAATATTCAATCTGTACCTAACAAAGCGGGCACTGTTCATTAAATGACTGTGGAAACTTTGCTTGTATACATTGGTTCATTCATTTCCAATATTTTTCAGACTGTGATTGATTTCAGAAGTGAAAGTGCAGATGTTTGTCTAGGCAAATATTTGTGTGCACTTAATATTATGTCTCATCACGTTACATAGAAACCCTCACCCTAATTAAACTGAGGTATGGCCAATGTCTGGATAAACTTGAAGGAAGGGGTATAAGGTTAGTTTACACAAGTGCTGAGTAATCCAGTTTATGTGGAACAAGATATTCCATTCTGCTACAAAAGATCTGACTGGAACTGCTAAGGTATTTCTGAGCACCCATCTTGCATTCTGTTTTTCCTCAATCTCTGTTGTCTTTTCTTTGTTGCTTGTAAGCAGTGGAGGAGGCTGATATAAAGCCCTGGAGAAATTAACTAAGTAGACACCCCCTAAAACACCATAGGGAGGGAAAAAAGAAAAAAAAAAAAAAAAAAAAAAAAAAAAAAAAAAAAAAAAAAAAGTGNNNAAAAAAAAAAAAAAAAAAGATTGACTGGGAATCCTAGTGGACTTGATTTGAAAGAAATCACAAAAACTTGCTGATTAATATGCTTACTGGTATTTATAAAACATTGTAAGTCTGCTGAAAGCCTTCAATGTATAGATTATGAACATATTAGTTAAGAAGCTATCACAAGAGGATTTCTGAAGTTAGAAAGCTGTGCTTTTCTGAATTGCAGACTTCTTATATTTATTCACAAAGCTTTAATCTTTTATGCTGATAAACAAGTGTCCAAAAATATTCAGAATCACTTACAGCAATTGTCTGCCTTTCAAATGTGAAATACAGGATAAATCCTCTTTGCAAAATGGAAAAAAAAAAAAAAAAAGAGATAAAAAATATGTGCACTTTTGATTTTTATGTATAGAAAATTTAAGAACCATATTTATTGCATTAGCTACGCATCTGCTGCACATGGACCAAATATCGACTTGCTTCCTAGAAGGAAGAGAGACTGCCAGTTTGCATTTAGTTCTCCTAGTTTGATCAAGTGGATTTAAGTGAGCTGAAATGACAACTGGTCATTTAGCTATCCCACACAGCCTAACCGTTGTCATATTTTGAAAAAGAATATGAAAAAGCTGGTTGTGGCTGCAGTTTTCCTGATCATATTTTCACCCAGTAAATGTTACCATCTAGCTTTCAGTTCTTTGTAGTGCATCAGTAGCTCCGTATCTTTTAATGTGAATTTCCTCCAGTTCTTAGGATTGGTGTCAGATCAGGGAACTCAGGCAGGGCAGTGAGTACTATGATTTCTTCCAGCATTGTATACCACCAATGCAAATCACGTGTTTTGGGGTTTTTTTTGTTTGTTTGTTTGTTTACTCTAGTGCACCTACTGATAGCAGAGAACATGGAAAATTTCCAAGACTGCCAAAATCTTGTATTTCTATCATCTCCTGAAAAATATATTATGAAACTGCCACCTACCAATCCAAAAATCTAAGATATTTTTCTAAGAATCTGTATTTTCATGGAGCAACTTAGTGATAAAAAACAAAGATAGAAAACCTAAATCTCCTTACCTGCCACGGACTATCATAAAGGAATCAAAGTTAGCATTTAAAAGGTGAAATTTTAAGAGCATCTTGAATCACTTTGAACAGACATATAGACTAGGAGAAGCCTTGTTTGGTATTCTTCAGCATAAGGAGGGGGCAAACAAAGTTTTACTGTAGAATACCTATTCTAAACAATTCTGAAACACCAGATTTTCTGGTTACATATTATGAGATTCAGCCAGCAATAAACACTGATAATGGAGAATTAGAGAACTACAGAAGAGGAGTTACATAAAGATGGAACTGACTAGAGAACATCAGGGAAGCATGAAGAAATGCTCTTTTAGAAGACCTATAGATAAACAGTTAAAAAGATAAAAAAATCCACTCTGAACCACAAACAATGCTAATACCCTAGCAATCATCAAATTACTTACACATTTTACTTGTATTAATTTTAAAATGTGGGGGAAACACAACAGAAAAAGTGCTGATTGTGCTGTGCACATCTATGGGGAATTTTTATGCTTAGATTTTTAAGGTGTATGGGGAATAATGGGTTGTGGTTCATTTAAATGTGGTTGTATTGCAGGCTTAAATTGGTGAACTTGTGTTCTGTTGTCTTTCATAAAAGTGCAATTAGTTATGCTATTTGACCCTTTCCTGTGCCTGAAATTCTAGCTGATCTTGCATCTCATGACAGTGATGTTCTAAGGGAGAAGTGGGGTCGAAGTTTTGCATAAATGCAGTAAGACATTACTTCAAATATAAAACAAACAAGTATGTCTTTGTTCTATGAATTGTTTGAAAAGTGTGGGATGGATTCGACTTTTATTTAAGTGTATACACCAGAGTAAAACAAGATTGAGTCTAGACCTAGATTCTAATTTTTCCTAAAGATTGATGGCTGAGGATATGTTCACAGTTTTCATTAGCTATGTTTGTGAGCTTACTCAAGTGTAAGCTGTGGGAAAAGCACCAACTACAGGCAAATACATCTAGAAGTCATTGCTTGCTTTTCCGCGCCTTCTGAGTTGTTGGGTGTGTGGTGGAGAAGACACTGATGCCTTGTGCCCAGGTGCCCAAGGCATGTTTGAACAAGGGGGTCTGAAATCTGATGGGTCTCACAAAGTAGGAGAAAGCTTCTGTGCTACTAAGTCCGAAGGTGAGCTCTGCGTCCCAGCTCTGTATTGTTCAAGTAGCAAGCAACTACAAAGGCCTCCTCTGTTGACCCTCATTTCTACTCCAAGGAGGTCAGGATGGACTGGATGAGAGTAATAGTGTGATCAGGGCACCAGAATGTAGCAGAGCCCAATCCTGACATACTACATTTATAATGCTAACTCTGAGGTAAGGATGCAGCCCTCAAAATACCGCACAGAATATGCAAAATACTGAACAAAAGTATTCACTTCATTTCCCCAGATTTGATTGAATAGACATTTCCATAGAAATGTTCACTTCTTTCTTAATTCCAGTTCATGGAATCATTTAGGTTGGAAAAGACCCTCAAGATCATCAACCATTAACCTAACATTACCAACTCCAACCGCTAAACCATGTCCCTAAGTGCCACATCTACATGTCCTTTAAATGCTTGCAGAGATGGTGACCCAATCACTTCCCTGAGCAGCCTGTTGCAGTGCTTGACAACCCTTTCAGTGAAGAAATATTTCCTAATATCCAATTTAAACCTCCCCTAGCACAACTTGAGGCCATTTTCTCTCGTCCTATCACTTGTTACTTGGGAGAAAAAACTGACACCCACCTGGCTACAACCTCCTTTCAGGTAGCTATAGCGAGCCATACAGTCTCCCCTCAGCCTCCTTTTCTCCAGGCTAAACAACCCCAGTTCCCTCAGCTGCTCCTCATAAGACCTGTGCTCTAGACCCTTCACCAGCTTCATTGCCCTTCTTTGGACACGCTCCAGCACCTCAATGTCTTTCTTGTAGTGAGGGGCCCAAAACTGAACACGGTACTCGAGGTGTGGCCTCACCAGTGGTGAGTGCAGGGGACAATCATTTCCCTAGTCCTGCTGGCCACACTGTTTCTGATACTTTAGTATTGCTAGAATATTTCTAGATAGGCGTAGAATGTTTTTACTTATCCATCAAACAATGTTTGTTAGACCAAACTAAAATGTTTATATTCAAACATCAAACATCCAGCATCAATAAAAGCCCTTAAGAGAAAGTACTGATTACGTAAATCTTGTTGCTTTTCAGTTCTTCTAAGAAAAAGAAGCAATGAAGCATTGAAACTCTGGCAATAATATTTAACTTAGGCTTTAGTAGTTTTTTGAAAGAACAATTGATTTTATTATTGTATTTAACTAAATATTCATCATCTATTTTAGTTTTAGTGATACCCTTAGTGATAGCATGGATAGTTTCTCTGTAGAAATCCGAGCTAATACTTCTGTGCTCAGTAACCTACTATACATTTTATGTCAGCTCTGTATAGTGTAAGACACATCAAACTATTAGCAGAGGCAAAAATATGAAGATTTGAGATAGTAGGATTGAACTATGATGTGAAGATTGAAAGGGAGAAGAAGAGAAATTGTGAGAAAGAAAAAGATGAGGCCAGAAATTAAGTGCTTCCCAGATGGTAAGAAAAAGACTTAATTTTTCCATTTAGCTTACAAGGTAGCAGTTCCCCATTCATAAATATATACACACACAGACCCATATATATATATATATATGCATACATATATATATTATATATTCATGTATATGTGTGTGTATACCTATGTACGTTTACACGTAGTTTTGTACCCCAAGGGAAAGCTAATCCTCAAACACTGCGGGCCAGAGCAGCTACTGACAGTTTTTGTTCCTAAAACTAACCAAGTTAGAGTGTTGGCAGAGCTCACTGGAACCTGAGAACCCCCAGGTAAGAAGGCCCTATTTTTCTGATACTCTCCACAGGTTTTTTTCTCTTTTTCTAACATACTGCTACTTGTACAAATAATACAAAACAATATGGATTAGTATTTCCATTTTCTTAACAAGCCCTAGACAAAAGATTCCTCTGGTGAAAGCCTGGCCTCCCTCAAAGCATGGGTGTAGAAATTGTTTGGCATAGTACAGTGGTTGCAAAGAAAAGGTTGAGATCAGCTCTACAAACTCTACAAAACTACTGAACTCCAAAAGACAAACCTGAATAAATTATTTCTTAGCTGAATAAAATATTTAGCTGAGCATTATTTTGTATTTAACAGGCATTTAAAATCAGTCACAAACTAAAATATTAAGGGCTAAGCAAGACAATATTGCTTAACTTTTCCCCATAGAAACTGGAAAGGTCCATTATAGCGGGAATTTTAAATGGAAAATTTGTCACTGTTTTTAATGTTGTCTTGTTTGAACCATCCCTCGGTTTGAAATAGCAAGCTGTTAGTTATTTCCCAGAAAAGGAACAGCATCCTCATGTCAGTATCCTCATGGCTAAACAATGCAACTTATGAAGTTTGAACAACTCATAGCACTGAGGCCATTCCAGATTTTCACAATGTAGTTTTCTCAAGCAGAAATCATCTGTTCCTTGAAGTTTGGCTGTGATGACAGGAAACATTGTGAGGCATATAAACATTTCAGTCAGCTATGTCTTGAGGCTGTCTTGGTTTTAATTCTGAATTCTTGTGCATGCCAATGTTCCAAAATGCTAAAAATAAGGAGGAAAATGTCCAGGAAATGGAAGACTGAGCTGTGAAACTCTGGTCATGAAAGAGGAAGCAAGCAGGCAGATGACTTCACCTATCCTTTGCCTTCTTACGTGGTATAAGTCCAGGGACCCTTCAATTCCAGGAAACAGATCTTTATTGTTGCTGGCCTATTAGTGATATCAAATCAGGTACGATATTTATTTTCATATTGGTACATACTTTTTTCTTCGTTTTGAAGAGTCATCAGAGTCACCAGTTGATTCAGCTGTCCTTTCAAAACATGGTGGAGATGAGACAGCAAGATTCAAATTGCACTGATTGTCACCATTTACCATGAGAGGCATCAGATATGATACATATTCTCCTACCACTATTGTGTATTTCTTTAGTTAAAAAAGAAGAAGACATGTTTTACGACCAGGCTTAGCTAGTTGAAAAACAGCCTCATAACAATCTCATATCTGTATCAGATAATCAAGCTGTATTACCTTTCCTATTCAAGCACATCTTACATTTTCAGTTGCTATAATATAAAAATATTGAACTTACATGTAGTTGAAGAGCCAAGATGTGATGTTGCCAATTTAAGAATTTACAGGAAAATGTATTAAACAGCTTACACGAACACTGTTTGTACATTTACACTTAAGGTTCTGAAATATCACTTAGTAGCTTCAGTATTACAAATAGAGTTTTATATCCATGCTGATGACAAAACAAGAGGAGAGATAATATACATGACAAAGTCAGAAACTGCAGGATATAGGAAATGACCAAACAGTGCATTTTGGAGGGCAGTGAACTGCCAAGCATCACACCAGGAGTCATTATATGCTCAATAGGGTGCAAAATAATTCGTGGTAATCTCCTTAGGAAGGATATTATCCGCATTATGTACCATTATTTATTGTTTTCTGGACAGCAATGGCTGACTCAAGGCCATAAGAATAACATTTGGTTGAGAACTATGAAGAAAAAATTTAAAATAAAACTGGCACAAAAAAGCTAACAGTCAGATTAAAATAAAGTACATTGTCCACAAAAGTAATTCCTTAAGTTAGCCTGAAATAAAACCTTAGCTTCAGAGATTTCATCAGATTTATTCTTCACTTTATTTCTTCTACCTCTATCAGACTAAATCAAAAGTTGACATTTTTAGACCACAGCACCTCAGATATGAGCATAAATCCACATTTAGTTATTTAGTGAAAAATAACTCGATTGTGAATGGCGTTACACTCATTCAAAGCTCCTTTTTGGTTCCACTTCTTCCATAAAAAGTTGACTTCCTTATTTTCAATGATCAACTCTTGATATTCAATTCTGCCTAATTTCTTTGGGTCAAATTCACCAATGACAGATGCAAGAGCAACTCCATTTACAGAATAAAGCTGGATCTGCCAGAAGCCATAAGTGAATTTATCAAACTTAGGAAACATGAAGACTAACGTTCTGTTTCTCACACACTGTTCAGGCCAAATCTAGTATTTTTGTACCTTTTTCGTTCAAGCTTATAGTATCTTTGGGGAGGGGAGGGTGTTTGTGTTTGTTTTTCTTAAATTCCTTCATTCTTCACAGCCCCTAGAGGTTTGAATTAATAAAAGGTAAGACCACAAAAGTTTATCAGGGACCCGCGGTGTCTAAAATTAAAGGAAAGAGAACATTCTGGTAAATGAAAAAAGAGCTGGACTAGAAATATATTTCTTGTATGCATCAGGCTATAGCCAGCTTTTATGTACATTTTATAGTCTATATGCTGGCTTATGCCAACATCAAAAGGGCCATTTCAGATTCAAAGAACACTGAGGTAAAGTCTAAAGAACAAAGTTTCCAAGCAGTTAGCTCCTGCTGCATAGGCATCAGCAAGAAAAAAAAAAAAAAAAAAAAAAAAAAAAAAAATANAAAAAAAAAGAAAAGAAGAAATACAGATAAAGTATTCTTAATGCATCCAGGGTCAAAAGGAAGTACTTATTCACATAACACATAATTAAATTGTGGAACTCATGGCCACAGGATGTTGCGAAGGCCAAAGGGATAAATGAGTTAAAAAAATAATTAGGCAAATGATTAGAAAAAAAGAAATCCATTAAGGGCCATTAAGCACAAAGATGTGCATGCAGCCTCTGGCTCAGGAAATCTCGATGCCACAGATTGTCTGAAAATGAGAGAATATATTAAGAAAATGCTCGATGGTTAGCCTTTTATGAAACTCTTTTCCTAAGCACTTTTACTGACTACTCTCCAAGGAGGATAGTGACTGTATAACTTAACTAGTACAGCTGTTCTTATATCCTTATGCATTAGCTTGATATGTGTACAGTCTAAATAACTCAAGTGGCAAAAAAGTTGTCTCTTACATGCTAAAATTTCACTACCATAATTCTATTAATTTTCTTATTATTTTACAGGAAGACACTTGTGACCTGTTTTCAAGGAGATTACTTTACAATTTGTGTGTAAGAATATTTTTTAAAAAAGATAGTTCTTATGGTTCTTATAGACAGGGAAGTTATTTGGACCATGATATTGCTGTTGCTATAAAATTAGATATTCTCTTCTCAATATAAGTTATCATGTCTGTCAGAAGGACAGCAAGAAGTCAGTGTAATAGATTTCTGCTACAGTTGTACATTCTTTATATATATATGTGTGTGTGAATGTATGAGTGCATGGGCAGAGACAAAAAGAAGGATTTATATGTATATAAATACATAAATCTTGACAATAACATACTAAACCAGCTCCTCCTCCTCTTGTTCGGAATTATAATTTTTTTAGCATCCTATCATCACAGGAATTATACTGCATATTAATTAATGTATGGAAATGTCAGTGGCCAGATTGTTGAGGTATATGTATTTAGATTGCAATTAATTGCGTAGCATCCATTTCGACTCTAAAAACCCAAATCCACAGCTGTTTGTGTGCTTTTTTTTTTTTTTTTTTAGCCAAGGAGGTAAGCACAAGGAAAGGATTCTGAGTCCGTGGCCTATTTAGCTTTCTTCTCAGCATCTTTTATTGGGTACTTTCAAAGGCAGAATACTGACTGTATAATCTAACCTGATATTACTGTCCTTATGTTATCCATTCAGTGCAGATTTACATATCCTGTTGCCCACCACATATTGACATTAATGCAACCATTTCTTCTCGCTCATAGTCCTCATGATTACAGAGGTTCCCATTTGCTCTTCTATTATTAAAATTTTAGTCTGTGGTTCAGTGGGTATTCAGGTTGGAGTCCCATTTTGCAAGGCACTGTAAAATCATGGCTGCTCCCTGAGAGCGCTTACATTTGACAAAATGTGACAGATGGATCAGGCAGGCATATGGGATGTGAAGTTGGTAGTGAGAAAGGCTAATGGAGTGTCTGCAGTTGTTAAATGAACCAAATACTGTGCCTTGAACTTCAATGGCAGTGTATAAGCAAACCTGAATATTTTAGATAGGAGGACACTAGTCAAGTGCTGCATGATATCAGCCTGCTTAACACTATTTGGATTTCTTTATTTCAGTAGTGCTTGGGATTGAATTAAGCTGGGTTGCACATTTTAAGACCTTCACTTTCTACTGGAAGAAAACCTATATAGAAGAAAATAGTGCTACGCCAAAGATGTAACAGTGTTTCTACCCCAATCAGCCATAAAAGCTTTGGAGCAATCATGCTTGGATCAAGTCTAAGAAAGGATGAATTCCATCAGAACTGAAAAGCCACATCACAAATTTAAAATACAAAACTGCCATTTGTAGTGAATGCCAGTACCAGTCTTGCATGGGGATAGCTTGTGCATTGCTAAGCATCTTCAAATGTACTCCAAACACAGTCACCACGCATTTCACAGATGATAAATTCATTTATATTAGATACTAAATCTGTAGCAATTTGGTTAGCTTTATTAGCAGCTACTGATTTAGAATGGAAAAAAAACCCAACCAACTCAACCACCAACAATTCAAACCACACAAAATCACAGGGACTTCTTCTTCTCCTAACTTAGTTTTTATGTCTGTAATTTATCTTGCTGCTGAATGATGAATGTACTCTGGGTGTGGGAATACAGATGTCATGTTTTCAATTACTTTAATATAAATTACTATATTCAATTAATTCTGATTTGTGGCACCACTGATAGGTGGAAATTATATTAAACCATTCATTGTAGCTTTTCTTTCCTTTTTTTTTTTTTTTCTTTTACAACTCAGTAACAGTAGACATGTAGCTGTAGTCACAGCTGATGGCCTAGTTAGTCATCAGACTCAAAGGGAGGATGCAGATGCACTTACTTTGCTGCTTCTTTTAAGATCATGTTAATCTGGGAATGCTCAGTGCCTCTCAGTAGATTGCTTTTAGTTGTGTTACTCTTGGTTAGGAGGTAGGTATGAATTTAGCAGGACAAACATTACTGAAATGGTGTTATTACATCCTTGTATAATACGAACTCTGCTTTCCAGAAATCAGCTGTCAGCAATATGACACGTCCTATTACACACAGTATGGAGGACTTCTTTTTTCTTGATCCAGCTGCAGAGTGGATGTTCTTAGACTATTCTGTATAGCTAGTCAATTTTGGAAATATTTTTCTGTGTGGGTAAACACAGAGAGCAGATACTTCATTTAGAAAAGGATCCATGCTTGGCTATGCTTAGCTATCCTGTTCTCGGTACAAATTAGAGTAAGGTGACCTAAGTGTTAGTTGTGTCCAAAAGGAGGACTCTCTCCTCACTCACCTCCGCTGCTCCCCAGCTGCACTCTCACATATCCCAGGCGCAGGAGAAAAGTCCCCCATCAATTGCCCGTCCTTCTCAGTTACAGCTGCCTATAAAACCGGCTTAGCTGTCATGTGAAAGCTGACCCTCAGGTGGCAGCTTTCACAGGTTTTGGCATGTTTGGGAGCTGCTACTAAGATGGTCTTACCTGTTGCAACATCTGTAATTGCTACGTGTAGAAGGCTGACTGACTGTCTCTTCTGATGCAGGAGAACAGGTAGCCACCAAAAAGATTGAAATCAATGGCTTATACGTGGTCTCATTTATTGCAGCCCAAAGTGCCAAGGTGCAAAGACCTGGCCACCCCGTTGCTCTGGCTCCCTGTTGGACACACCACGTAGGAACACAGCTGGGCTGGCGTCCAGGGAGACTTTGGTACATGGTGCTCTATTTTTGGTTTGGAAATCTCCCCATATCCAACAGACTCAAAAAGGTAAGATCCTCATACTTCAAAACTATGACTCAGATGCTCATCTTGTGTACAGAGAAAAGGTCCGTTTATTTCATACTCTGGTAATATCTAGGGAGCTGAAGCACAGATCTCTTTCAAAGTATCTGGTTAGCTGAAATTATTCAAGAAAACCGTTTTGAAAAACAGTAGGATTCCAGTTGAGCCGTGCCAACATAAAATTCCTTTGACAAATTATCTATGAAGAAAAGATCTGCCTTATTCCTTTTTCATTATCTTACTGAATATGAAGAAATAATTTCTAAAGAACTAAATTCCAGCCTTGAAAGCATTCCACTGAAATAACTCATTTTGCAAAGATAGTATATATATGGTATCAAAAATAAACTGTCAAAAATTTCAAAGCAGTACTCAGGGTCCAAAAATCTTAAAAATACCTGAACCAGGAATCTCTTATTCCATTCACAGATATTAATTGTTTATCAAGAGGGTTGGCATATGAGATAAGCAAAATAGGAAACAAACTTTCTACTATGAAAACGTAAAAACCTATAAAATTACCATACTTTTCATAAGAAGAAAAATAATTAAAAGACAGTAAAACATTTTCAGTTGGTATACAACCACACCAAGTTGCTAAAAAAATCTTGGAAGAAGACCAATTCCCAAAAGAATCAGAACTAAATACAAATCTAACATTCACTCCATTTTAGTGTACCATTGTTTATTGTGACAACATCTCAGTGACACAAGTAATTCTCTTTTGATTTCTGTTTCAAAAATTTTATCAATTATACCTCAGTACTGGCATCCAGTATGCTAACAGTACACCTTCACTTCTGAGCTTTTCAGAACTTGAATTTTCCCATCTTTTTCTTAATTAAAGCTCATTAAAATATAGCTTAAATTCCACATGAGAGATTGTTTCTTTGAAAAATATATCTTACGTACAAACCTTTAGCTGTTCATTTTAGTTTTGTTTTGGTTTTTTTTTTTTTTTTTTTTTTTTTTAGTTGCTGAGTCCTATGTTTGAGTGTGCCAAAGCATTTTTAAGCATATTGCTCTTCAGTGCGGTTTTAGTCCGATAAAAACCTAGGACAAAAGATGGTTGTGCTACCTCTGTAAACGTAGATACTAGTGGAAGCATTCATTCTAGATCGGAAAGCAGAGAGATTGCAGGCAGACAGAGGATGCCAAAATAAAAAAATAATACAGTTTTTAATTTCATTAATTCCCTTGAGGATAGAGCATTTCAATGACCTAGACAGGCTAAGAAATGGAGGTCTAAAATATTTTATTGATTTACTTATATTTATAGATCAATTGTATACAAAGTTCTTTGTCCACTCACTGCTTCACTGAAACAAGTAAATGTTGCGGTTTTTAGACTTTGGTGCCCATCTTAGATTAAATCGATTACTTATTTAATTAATTCATATCTCTTAAAATACTTTTTTGCTTTGTAAATGCAATTTGATTTAAAAAATGGAGCAGACCTAACAAAAAACTTTACAGAAGTTGCTTATGGCATCACTCGGGAGATCTATTCAAATCATATAATTCAACTGAAAGAAAAAGTTCTGTAGTGCCTTTCCTTTTACAGTATTTAAAAAAAAAATAAAAGAACAGATCCAACTTCTTAGTATTATATCAGAGCAAAATTCTATCCAAATTAATAGATAAGCTACCTTACTCCAGATGTCATTTTCTGGAGAAAACAACTCTACACCTTTAATAATCCGAGAAAAGAAGAGGACTATGTTTACAGAAATAAGAAGTGATGTTCTAGCATACATAATTTCTACTCTCTGTAGCAGCATACCAGGTGAAAATAAGTAGGGGATATATTAACTGTTGCTAAAGAAGACTAAAGCAAAATCCAGATTTAAATCTGAAATATTTCAGATATACATTAATGTAGGAATGTAGAGCACTAAGGGGTGTTTAGTTCAAAGTAGATGTTAACCATGGAAGTTTTAACCCAGATTTTGTAGTGAAATATATGTATTCATATGCAAATCTTAATAAGTTGAGCAGGTAAAAGTGAGAAGGCTGTTCTAACACACTGGCTTCATTCAAGAACTGTGGAAAACAAGTAGCATGTTTCAAATGCATCACAGTGTAACAGAAACTAACTGTGAAATACACAGCAAAGCAGATAACTCTACTGTCTCATTACTTCCTTTCTAATATTCAATTCCCATAATACTTAGGATTTATACTATTCACATACTCTAGATCTTACTGAGTTTTATGGAAATTTTAAGCATACAGGAATGTAGGGTCAAACTTTCAACTTAAAATGAACCTTGTAATAAAACTCTTAGCAATTTCTAATTTGCATCAATACAAATCAAAAACTTTTGTTCTGGAAATTTGTGTGTGTGTGTGTGTATCACTGAAATAATGAACATAATCACAGACCACCAACTACTCATCAAGGCTCCAGCTTTTCTGAATATCAAAAATAAACCACACCATGAAAGTCTCAAAACTCAAGCAAAGCCAAGGGCCTGGTTTGTGGTTTCCTCATAAATCAGAAATAAAGTCCAGGTTCGTAAAACTTTTGGGAAATTTGGGCCAAGTTTTGAGTGAATTTGGGAAAATTATAGCTTTTAATGAAAACTCTATGTAAATAATGGTTTTGACATTCTCATTTTGGACACTTTTAAAATACTAACCTTGAAATAAAATTCAAGGAGCTCATAATAAAAGAGTTACTGAACATCTTAAATTAATTTTCAAATATACACACACACTTGGCAGATATTTTAGATGCTGTTTCAACAATGAAATATTTAGAAGATTAGGTTTTTCCTCCAGTACAAAGAGTGAGAATAAAGTTTAAGAAAGAGAAAAACGTTTCTAGCATTGAATTTTTTCATAAATAATTAAATTATTGCAGTGGGATGGGAGTAGACTGTTATTAAAAATATTTTGGACATTTTCGATATTTTAAATATGCTTCTGTAGACTAAGACCTTTCCTAAAGAGACTAGGAAATGCATTCTTGCAGCTGAACCTATATGGGAATCTCTTTTCTCAGAAAATGAATTAGGTTTCAAAATTTTTGTAGGTCCTCCTGGGGATGAAATTTAGAAACATGCAACCTAGTGTTCATGTACTTCCATTCAGGTAGAGAAACAACTTGGGCATGGGCCATTCATCTCCAAGAAAAATGTTGGGTTATTGACTACATATTTCTCAATGTTTTATAGGGAAACTTTCCCAATTAAAATTTCTTGCAGCTGATAAGTTCCCATTACAACCAAAGGTCTGACAAAATAAACACTGAAAAGTTTTAATGTCGTTTGATAAAGGTAGGCAATGGATAATGGCAGCACACTGTTAGTCACTAAAACATAAATCCCAACTTCAAGTACTTATTATATGAAAATCTTTCTGACTTCATCTAATACATTTGCAACTTGAAACCTCAGAAATGGTCTATCTTAAAAATAATAATAATAAAAAAAACCTAAAAAAATCCCAAACCAACCCCCCCCCCCAACCCCCAAACAACACCTCATTTCCTTCCTTTAAAAAACCCAACAAAACCAAACAAACCTAACCCCCCAAAACACTTTGAATTAAGTAACAGAAATGTTTTCCAGTAATAGTGCTGATGCACATGTTCTCTCTCAGATAAACACCCCGCAGTAGATAGTATTATATGTGTACCTTAACAGAGGAATAGTCTTGGATTTCTTTAGGTTATCTTTCTCATAAAACGGCTATTTCATTTGTCAATGCATTTATACTTGTCTTGTATCTCCTTATATTAGATGATTATATATGTATGTGGGCCTGAATATCTTGTTTGTTTTCACTTCTACGCAGCTCACACAAAGAGTGGCACTGTTGATACTCAATGAACCAGCCACTAAATTTGTCCTCCACAATGAGCTTGAGATCAATAACTAATTTTGAAAACTGATTAGTTTGCAGCAGGGAAGTAGACACAGTCCGAACCTTGCCAGAGGATATAATCAGCCAGTAAATAGCAATATTAGCGCTGTAGGTAATAGGCTGGGAACAGCAGAGGAATGGAGTATGGCCTAACTCTCTAAAATAAAGGCCCTGACACAAAGGCCAATTCAAATTCTGTATTTTTTCTTTTAAGCCATATGACTTGTAAACTGAGCTTTATATTTTAATTTTTTGTGTTGGAATAAAGCTTATTTTTATCACATTCCGTGCTTGGTGACTAAGGAGTGTTTGTAAATGCATCCTAATAAAGCTTGCAAGTGCAGCCTTGGGTGATTATTAAAGAGCTACAGACATTTTTACAGATCTTTGCTGGTTGTGAACTCCAGATGTTTCCAACATGAAAAATGTTATGTTCTAACAGTTAATGTTGTATCACCAGCCATTCAGAAGATGTATCTTCTTATTATAGCTGGAATGTTGCTATGGTGATAATTGTAAAACTGTGACCTAGAAGGAACAAAACAAATGTATTTGGCACAAAAGAGGCTAGGTAGTATATCAATTAAGTCAATGAATGGGAAGATAACAAAAAGGTAATAGGAAGTTAAAAAATTATGCACGAATCTTGGATATTGTATGATATACTGTAATTAGCACTTCCTTTTATTTTCATGTGGAATGCATCCAGTTAGCTTTGTGGACACAGAGCACCCTGTCAACACCCAAGTAGATGGTGGCACTGTCCAGAATTACAATGCTTTTCCTTTTCCACAAAGCCCATGAGCAAAAAGCATCCCTACCCAAGACTTGCTTACATATTTATATTCCCCTTTCAAAGATCGCATGGGTTTGTATTATTAATGTTTTCTTTGTTGTGTTTTGGTTCTGAAGATTGAAGTTGACCGTGAGAGTAGATACAAATAACTACAGGTTTTGAACTATGAAGCCCTAATGAACTTAAAGAACTGGAATAGAAATAGACTTCATGCAAGCCTGGCCATGGATTATTTGGGGAACAGTCCATTCTTAGGATCATCACGATTCTGAATTTCTGAGGAGTCTAGCAGCCGTAAATTGGCTCAGGCTTTTCATGCGGGGAGTTGCAGGGCCTTTAGGGCTCGGACCATGGAAGGACCTGAGTCCTCTGCCGCCTCTGCTGGCCTTCTGCTTGTCACCTTGAGCTAATTTTTCTCTCTGTCTGCTCATCCATTTCATCATTTGTTCGATGGGACTAACAGCGCTGACCCTTTTTACAAAGAGCTTTTTCAGATCGATGGATGAAGCATGCTGTTATTTTCTAAGCTCGTAAGCAGCCATATATGTGAAAAAACAGCGGCTCCCATTATGAGGGTAATGATCAAATATCCCATCTTAAGTCTACTATTGCTGCTGCAAACTGCAAATGGTTTCCAGCTCTCAAGCAAAGAAAATTTCTGGTATGTGCTAAAGACATCACCATTATCATTCATCCCAATCAGCTTGATTAGACTAGAAACAAACAACAGGAAATCATCTATCTGTATGCACATCAGCCCCGTTTCAGGAGTCCTTGTCACTGGAAAAGAGAGTGAAGCCCTGTCGCTTGTCCTTAAATGTATATTCTCCATAGTTCTTCCCTACATATCAGGAAAGGAAGGAAACAGAGCAGATTACATTTCTTATTAAATTTATGTTACGACAGCGTGCAATGTGCTTGGAAATAAATCACACAACAAAGGACAAAATTATGGAAAGAACTGGCATGCTGTAAATCTCTTGATGTTTTCAGATAGAAACTGAATGTCTTTCTGCAAGTTCTGCATTAGTCAAAACACTATCGAGATAAAGGCTTTCAAGTGATATTTTCAAGCCATATTAGTCCTCCTGTAGCTCTGCACTTCACTCAAACTGGAAAGTAGCCAACAAGCATGGCTTGAAATCTGTTAGCTTATGTCTTGAGGGATTTTTTCCAGCTGTATTAAAGAATTAAGACTGAGCTCCCCAACTCTCACTACACTGCCTGCATGCTGATCCAGGGCAGGAAAGGAAACAGAGGCATGGTGAGGTAAAGGGATTAATCCAAGGTCAGATTGAAAGTTAAATGTAGGATTTAGGCATAGACGCTTGCTGCTTGATTATGTTGAAGTCAGAGAAAACAGTGAAGCCCTTTTATTTTAACTTCAAAGAAATACAACTGTTTTGCATGTGGAAGTGCAACAGCATGCTATTGTGTAAGGTTTTACATCAAGGCAAACCACAACTATGACTCAGACCAAAAAAAAATCTGACGTTAAACTTGTCCTAAACTTTGTTTCTCCACACGTACATACCTGGAATAAAAAAATCTAGGCAAGAAATAGAAAACGCCAGCTGAAAAGGTAAAAATAAACTGAAAGAAAGCAAGCATAACTGGAACAAACATCTCCAGAGGCTTACGTTGCCTAACAAGTCGAATCAGATTGTGGTTTTTCCTTTTTATAATTTTTTTCTCCTTCTTACTAGCTGAGCCAGTGCTAGTGACAGGCATGAAGAGAAACTGTATGAGGGAGACAAAGGTCAAGATAATGGTATTACTGTGCCAGTGCAAAGAACGCTTGACTAGATGGCAAAAACTAAAGGTCATTTAATAAATGTGTTTTTCATTTTCTCAATGGAAAAGCTAGAGAAATGTAAAGAATCTACTACAAATATAAGTCAAGAAGATTAGTTTGGTTTTTTTCATGATAATGAGGAAGAGCTACCCAAGAATATTCTGGTTTGGCTGTATTAGACCAAAACATTCTAGTGTTTAAAAAAAATAAAATCAAAAAACCCCCAAAACCTACACCCCGGAATATTTATATTCAGGCAGTCCCTGCTACAATAAAGATAAACCCACTCAATATATATTCAAAACCAGTTGCCTTGCTCCTCTAGATCTCTCATTCTGATCCCCCTCCTCTTCACACCCCCCATCTGTTAGTGAAGGTGCCTTGTACAGTCTTTACACCTGCACCCAATGATCAGCCCTTTCTTTCTGCACCTGGGTCTTCTGAGAGGGTAGGGGCAAGATAACCCATATGTGTGTACCTAGCAAGAGACTAAAATGCACAGAATACACAATTCAACAGATAAATTACAAGAAATTAAAGCGAATAACAACCTGCCAGTAAAGTTTCAGGGTATACATGATTCATGAGGGCTAGAATATGCCAGCATGCAATAGATGCTTCCTTTAGATATTGTTCTCTGGGTGAAAATGCAATGGAAAAGAAACATATCACCATTTTAAAATTTCATTCTATGACAAACCTTCCTTAATATTCCTTTTGACATTCTTGAATTCCCATTTAGGCCATCAGGTATACTTTTTATAGACACATCAATTATAGTCTTTATAGACCCACAGAAGAAAAAGAAAGAAAGAAAAGAAAAGAAAAAAAAAAGATAAACCAGTGCATAACCAGGACAGTACAGTAAAACTCTGGGGTTTGTGGAGGGCAGTGGCAGTAAGGACCTGCTGTAAGCCAATATCCTAACCTTATCTGGTTTTGTGATGTCCAAGGACAACAGTCAGTTCTGGCTCTCTGTGAGCAGAAATGAGTGTTTTCACAGCTAAAAGAGCAAAGAATAAATTGAAAGAGACTAGACAGCTCAAAAGGACAATAATTAACTGTTTCCAAGACTGCCTTGACTTGTCTGTAGAAATTTTTATTTGCTATACCATGGAAGATGCAAATGTAGCACTGTGGTGCTGTAGCCAGACGTGCTGGGATGTCTATTTATTACTTTGCGTTGTCTGCACTGAGGAAGCACCTCCACTGTCATAAAACAAAGGTTTACTACCTTAAAATAATTTTTATAGTAACAATATAAGCATTCAGATTGAGTGACTGTTACTATAAAGTTTTGTCCCTTTGGCACAGGGCCCTTCTAAGGTAACTCAGCCCGCTAGTCCCGCAAGCCTACTCCCTTCCTTTTCTGGTCTGGCAACCCTCTTTCTTCCTCTTCTCCTTCCAGTGCCTCTGGGTATTTACTATGTATGACAAAAATGACAGTTCAATCAATAGTTGGGTCACAGATTTGCTTCTCAGGCCCCTCCAAGTCAGTGGCTATGACTCAGCAATAGCTTTTTCTTTGGTAAAGGGAAGTTCCTTGGGAGACTCCAGACCAGAATCATAGGAAAAAAACCTGAGCTGGCAGCTGTCCTTTTTGTAACCCTGAGCTTCTCAGGGTGGGTTTGACTCCAGCAGACCCTGAAGCATTTGCACGCAGAAGGCAGAAGTATTTGAGAATAAGAAGTGCGTACCCACGCATCCTACAGGGACCGATGCTCTACTGAGTGTGTACACAGCAAGCAGCAAAAATGTGCCTTAGTGTATTGAATATTCAGTGCGACCCTAAGATAAAAATTATTTATGTCACGAATATGGTGAAACAGAGCAGGAAGAAAGAGAAGCAGCATAAAATAGGCAAGAAAGGGAGAACAAAGGCACAGAGAGAGGAAAAACGGGAGAAGAGGAATGGCAGAAAAAAGAACTGTCAGGCACACAAGTAAGCTAAGTGTCAGAGGAAGAAGGAGAAAATCTTGTTGTGCTGGTTAAAACAAAATAAAAAAGGGAAATGTGATGCTTAAACATGCAGTAATCTCCTTTTATCCAATATATAGGAAACAGTCAACCAATTAAAGTACACAAGTAGCCTCTGAAATATTTTACCTATTTTACACTTGAGAAAGCAGAAACAATGGGCTTATATAACTTGTCCAGGTCACATACTAAGTCAGCAGTGAGCCAGACGTGGCTCTCTGGCCTACCTCCATGCAATACTTCTTCTCCAGGGGAAGTAAAAGGCATGTTTTCACTCCAACCTTTTCACTATATGCAGTACCTAGGGCCCTGTAAGGAACCATAAATCCTGGCAGTTCCTCATTTAAAGTTTGCATGCGAGTAGATTTAAACAGTTTGTTAATAAAGCAACTGCCCTGGGTTTCATGGTCAGGAAAGCCCCACCACATCACGCTTTTTCTATGGCTTGACATTCAATGCACGCTGCTTCAGGTCTTTGGCACTATATAACTAGTACTACTAATAAAGGGGTAAAGCTAACCAATTTTCTAGTGTTACCTTTGAGATAAGCTATGTGCAGCACAAAACTTTGATAATTACAAGAGGCCAACGTAGTATCAAATTCCTCATAAACACACAAATTAACTTCCTCTCAAGGTTCATCCACTCATTCTTTGATTTTTTATCAGTCAATTAAATGGCTTGTCAGAAGAATGTAACATAGTCAATCCACATATGTGCTATGTGTTACGTACTGTCAGAAATTACTGATGCACGGTCTTGGCAGGAATGACAGTTATTATTAAACATCAGCTGGCAGAGGCAAATTGCACCAATTTTAGTCAACTAGTAATGACCTGTAAAATTGGTAAAAACTGTAGGAGGAAAACAATCTGCCACCACACAAATTAAAATAGCGAGTGACAACCCAATGGAATACTGTGTTGCACTTGCTGAAAAACTCAGCAGAGAAGCAAAACCTGTGATCATTGACAGAGAAGGCATTGGTACATAGGAGGTATATGGTATATGATATATGCTATATATATCCTTACTACCTGGGAAGTAAGGGCAAACTTTGCAACTATGACTTGGAAATGGGCTAAATGTCAGTATAAGTGAGTTCTTTAGGATGTCACATTACATACTTCACACAGAACAAAATGACCACAACAAAGCAACAATCCTGTATCTGACCTTCTAGCCCCCAAATGTCAATGCCTTACAGAAAACTTATATCCCATCTGACAGAACTGGGTGACCTTGACCCAGAGGAATAAGAGATATTGGATTAGCTAGGCATATGAGCACAGGCTTTCTGCTTTCTTTGAGAGCTTACAAATGACTGGAGGAGAAAATAAGTAGTTTTCTGAAGCTGCACAACCAGGTTCTCTAGCTTGCTAAGGATTCTTCCCACTAATGTCAGTGAGCACCACACCCTGTGCAAAAGGATTCTGTGGTTTTCTTAAGTTTTCCATAATGGCTTTTCCTTGCCAGTGAAACCAGATCCTGCACTGTTTGACCTTGAGTGAATTATTTGACCGTGATTTGTGTGCAACTTAAACATAGACTAAGAACTATGCATATCATTGAAAGTGTGGATAACCCAAGGATTTAGCCAGTGGACTAAGCTTACAAGAGATTTTGGCATGTAGAAGGAATGCACATGCACTGTTGATGAACATTGCAAAGGTATGAACACATTTGACTTTAGTGAAGATGTACATTACAACTCTATAAGTGTGTCCCAATCCCCAGTCACAAGTTTAGCCCAAATATCTCAAAACTACCTGCATAGTTTAATACTGTATACTACCTAAGGTTTTCTGAAGTGATAAGGGACTTAAACAACAAAAAAGTATCAACAGCTTGGTAGATTCCTTTTATGAACTTTTTTTTGAAATAAAAATTCTACATCCTGCACTGTTATAGACTGTTCCTTGCTCCTTTTTTTCAGTGTATGTAAGTTTTTTTGTAAAGCCAGGAAGATTGCTGTTCACTGACAGGCAAGGCAGTAAGTAATAATGAGAATACAGGACAAAATGGTTGACGGTTCTACCTGGAAACACAGAGAGTGGTGCTTCTTGCTATAGATGCTGATAAAGCTTCTGCCACAGATAATGATGAGTGGTGTGCAATGTCAACTTGAGATAAGGAGGTTACAATGTTCTGCAAAAGAATCCCCTGAACATGGATCCCATGACACCAAAGCAGCACTTAACAGTACAGACCTTTCTGACTTCCGGGAGGAGCTTCTAACTAAATAGCTGGGAATAGCATTAATAAGTTATTGACAAAAAGTGTTAAAAAAAAAAAAAAAAAAAAAAAGAAAAGAAAAAGCCTGAAGTCAGGCTTACTGTTTACATTTTAATTTCTACCTCTACTGGAGATAGTTTGGATACAGGATTTGGTCTTTAGTGTAGAGTAGCAGTGGAAAAAGTTACGTATTACTCTGGTCTTCTGGTCTTTGTACAGTCAGATTAAATAATAATAATAAAAAAATTTCTACCAAATCTGTGGTCCTGTCAGCACACTAGAACCAACTTCATCTATGGGAGAAACTATTTCCATCCTTTTTGTGCACCAGTCAATACATAATTGGGATACATTTACTTCAGCCACTTTTGTGCGTTACTATAGCCATAGCTATTTTAAAGCTATTATTAGCAATGAAATCGCGGCAGCATGGAACTGGGCATGGGCTGCAGAACTCCCCCAAGGAACAAGAACGTGCACTTCTGTAGCGACTCAGCTGCCATGGTACTGGTGTGCTGAACTTTGTTTAACAAACACTGTAAAGACTCAGTTCACACATTAGATTTCAAACTAATTTATGCTCTCCTTTCATACTGTTCGTGGCTCTTATTTTGGTGGTGCGCCACTGCATTTTCTTCCTACTCCATAACCTGATATGCCAAGACTGAATGACCACCTCTTCTTTTTATTGTAAGGCACAGTGATAGCGGGGAGGAAGGCACAATCTCTGCTAGGGCCCTACACTAAAAGGCCCCTGCTAGCATCAGCTCACAACTGGGGCCTCCCTCCTTCGTATACTCCAAGGAATCGGTCACGAGAGCCTGCATGGATGAGCAGCACCTACACAAAATTAAATCTTGTGTACCAAGGACCGAGGAAGTTAAGACACGTGGCCATGGCCACCACTGTGGAATCTACTTTGCACCTAGAAGGAAAACTTCTCTTGAGGGTTTAAACTGTGCACAGCACAGGTCACACCTTCAGATACTGCCCCTCAAGCTACCTGATTGTAGCTGTATAACAAACTTGGGATCAACAAGTTGTTGCCTGGATAATTGTTTTTATTTTTTTTTAATTGAAGGCAAATAATAACTTCCTGCAGAAAAAAACAGTTACATTTTAAGTATGGCATGGGTCAAGACCTTAGTAAGTGGCATAGATTGTGGAAATTTCCTGAAATTAAATACTGTATTTTGTTAAAGTTGAAATCTTGTCATGGTTCTTTATCATGTAAAGTTCCATTTGCTCTTTTAGCCAAAATTTTCATATTTTTGAGGATTATTTCAGCAATTTACATGTAAAGTAAAGCTACAGTCTATAAGATAGACCGACAATTACACGAGTGTGGAGCTATATATAAAAGTTTTAAATCAGTCTTCATTAAGGATCATTCACTGTAAATGTTTTCTTTATAGTGGGAATCCTTTTTAAAAAAAAAAACAAAACACCAAAAAACACACACCTGCCTTCCTCTGAATTACATTGGTTTTAGGCATCAGTTTATCTAAATTACAAAGCTTCTGGTCTTCTATCTATTAATTCATGAATAGCGTGGCCTTGTTTGTGAGGGTTTGAGTAATAATGTACCCTGGTATAAGCAGAACATGTGTAAGATTTTCCTGAAAGATTGTAGGACCAGAAAAGATGATTTCTGTTCCCTTGTTCTTTTGTTTGCCTTACCGTCTGAATTTGAATTGCATTATATTCAGCATGCGCACATTTCTGTTGTTATCCCTCTGTTTGGAACACTTACGTGATTCCATCTTGGGCAGTATTTGATAGGTAGGATGAAAAAACAATTTCAGCAGCCAGATCTTCAGAGGAATTTCAATGCCTAATGTCCATTGCAGTCAAACTGCAGTTAGCTGCTTAACTAACTAGGTCAATTGGTTTTTTTTTTAAACTTAGAATTTAGATGCATATATCCAGAAAATACCCCCTCCTTGTCAATTTAACCTCAAAATGCTTTCCTCTTTGCTTCTAGTTTCATGTTTTTGCATTCCATATGTGGTCTAATCTAGAGCAGATGCAGCAGCTGACAAAAAATATTCAGATATAAACCTCATTATAACCAAGAAACTTCTACAGTGAAAATTCATAGCATTTTGGTGACATGCATAAGCATATCAATGGTTGGCTTGCTGGAAAAACACCCCACATTATCTGACTTCTTTGTCTTGAAAAGAATTTCATTCTCATGTCTTAAGACATGTGAGAGCCCTAAAAGAGCATGTGAGAGTGCCTGGTGAGGGGTGGAGGAGGGTGATGTCCTGTAATCTATGGGAGTCTGATGATGATTCACTTTTTACCAGGGTAGGATGAGAGCTGGGAATTGTTTAACTTTTAGAACATCGTTTCTATTCCTTGCTTGTGTGCATGAGTGTTTTTGTGCCTGTCACTATTTAACGTTAAGAATAAAGAGATGCAGTAGTAGGCAGAAAGTTTTGCAGCCTTCCAGCTCTAGTGAAGGTAGTGGATGGACTGGCGTTAGCATCTTCCCTTTTAGATTCAGTGTCTCTCATCACGTAGCCCTGAGTCAGCTCACTCCGACTACACTAATTTGGGGATAATAAGGCTCCGTCTGGTTGTTTATTCTGAGTTTCATTTTTGAAGTGCTAAGGTACCTAAATACCAGGTAAGCAGAAGGCACACCTCTGTAGATATGAAGACAAGCCAGACTACATTTCTGTCAGAACCCTTGGTGCATTCTGAAGGTAGGTACCTACATTTTAGTAGCACAGGGCTTAAATATGAGGTCACTAAGTAATTGTTGCATCTGACTCTAAACATCTTTGATGTATTTTTGTCACAACAGCTCCACGAGGTAGGTCAGTGCCCTAACAGCTGGACAGCCTTACCACTTCCTCATCCAGCTAATGGCATTTCTAAAATTTTCCATAGCCCTCATAATATAAATACCGGACCTTAACAATAACACAGAAATTTAACCATCAGTACTCACACCATGGCTGCTTCTGTGTATGAATCTGCACATAGTATTTGCTCAGCATGTCAATAAGAGAGTAAAGTATGACTTGGGCAAAGGATATTTATACTTTTTTAAAATATATGGGGTTATGTAGGAAATTACATTTCAATAGAACTCCTTTTATAAAGAAGAAATATTGATTTTTAAACACCAACCCACTGGAATTTATGATATTAGCAACAAAATACTAACAAAAAAAATATGCCAGTGACCCTTATTTTCATTGACTTTCTTTTGGGGGAAAAAATTATTTCCTGAACATTGCCATGAAATTTGGGGTAGTATTATGTGCACATATCTGTGTTATCTTGTGGAGGTAAAAACCAAAGTCCTTGCGAGTGAAGAACTTATTACCAATGAAACTGCAAATGGCAGGATTAAGAGTAGTGAAGAATCTGATAAGTAGCCATGTCATTCTTTCACAGTGTTTGCAACAGGAAAAATGTCACATCTAATCAATTTTGCTCTCAAGTTATTTTTTTCAGTGTAAATTTTGGGAGTAGTCCAAGTCATGAAATTTAACCATATTCAACTCAAAGTATACCTGCAGACATGCGGATATTAGGATTTATCAGTCTGGTTCAAGCTCACTTTTAAACTTAAGTGCAGCCTGAAGTGAGTTTAGATATTACAATATTTTACAGATTCTTATAACAGATATGGCTATATTACTTATTTTCAAAGTTGGCCTCAAGCAAATGAGCTCCTTTCAGTCCCACACTTGTCTGAGGGCCAGGCTCTGCTCAGATCAACAGTTTCACCCTGACTCCTATTGACTTAAAACAACACGTTCTTCTTGTGTATTGGAAACAAAATGCTCCAAGACAAAATTTACTGCACTGTATTCCTCTCCTTTTCACTTGGGGATATTTTTTATCATGCTGGTTCTTGAGTATGTTCCTAAAGGTTAAGTTAGAAACCTGTGAAAATAAATATTTTCAGTAGAAATATTATTCTAATTTCAAATATAGTGGCACAATTGAAACTGCTGTAATACAATAATATTTTTGTGATAAAACTAGCTTGTAGATCTATGTAACTCTGATAGTTAATGATTTCTGATGTCTGGAAGGTATTAGACTGCGGTTGTAATAATCTGTATAATTGTAACAGTTCATGCTAGCTAGACTGCACATCTATTCTTCATCTGTCCTTAAACTAATTTCTTCTACGTATGAATATATCACACTCATCAATTTAAAGTGCCATCCTTTGGCTATGCAGGTCATTAAGGAGTATGCATTATGTATGAGTCAAACACACCAAACTTACACAAATGCTTTTTAGCAATGTGCAAAATAGCTGCTTTCTGTTAGAGTTTTTTAAGTTATTACTCTAATCGAAACCCAAGTCACAGCTACAACTAACCAGCAATCAATTACTTCTCTCCATATGTAATGCCTTGGATGATGAGAGTTACAGTGTGGCTTTGTGCTGAATTCTAAAAATATCAATATACACTTAAAAAAAAACCCCAAAACCTTGAAAATCAGGGGATAATAAGTTTTCCTACTCACTGATGCTCATAAAGTTTTCATTGCTATTAGTGCAGTGCTGGGCTCTTAAAATTCTTCTTTTCCTGGAAGGTAAATTCCACTCAATAATGCAGCTATATATGCAGAGAGCATATATTGCAATGAGATCCCACTGCACGATATATGTCTCTGGTCATAGGTCTGATAAAGAAATAAAGAAACGCTGAGGTACTGATTTCTTGCAGGACATGAGTCCTATCTGAAGTCTCAAGGCTGTACTTGGCAAAAACTTTCCATAAAAAGACTGAGGACTATGGAGAAGACCAAGTAGCACTGCGCAGAGGGCTGATAGTTTTAATCTGTACCAAGAGGGTGGCTCAGAGAGCAACAACATTTGATCGATATCTGATTGATATCTTGTAGCTGACAGGAAATCAAATGCCTGTCTCAGTTATATTCCCAGCAGATGGATGGTCAATACCAAAGTAACACACAAACAACACAGAAACGTCAGTCCTCTGGGGAGCCTCAGAGTCTAATGAGAATGAAAAATGACCCCCTTTATTTTCAGAGTCTTTGCTCCGGGACCCTTGAAAAATTTAGATGCAGTTTTGCCCAAGCTTCCTTTGTTCTGGATCAGAGTTGTGTTCATGTGTAAGATACCCTCCTTCTTCCAGACTGAATATGTAGATGAGCAGCCAGAACTATGTAACACTTATCCCATGAAACAGAGAAATGAAGCTTTGCTTTCCTCACCATCTTTCTGAGCCGTGCATGTTCAAAGCTACTGAAGAAGACGATGCACATAGAAGAAGATGAAATAAACCGTTTCCTGACAGTACAAGAGGAGGGTCTCTTTGGGGACAACATCTCCAGGAGTGATTAAGTGTTAATCACTTCATTCCCACAGTTAGGTACAAAGAGCGAAACCTAGCCCTCAGTAAATTAAAAAGGTTGACAGCACAGAATTCATTTTGCATGTAGAAGCTGTTAAAAAAAAGAGAGAGAAAAAGAAGTTGGGTGCATATGTGTATGCATTTATGCGGGTGAGGGGAGGTTGTGCATGGGATGAGTCAAGCACACCCCTTACTCTTTTAGGCAGGTACTACATATTTTATTTTTTCAGTGTTTTACAATCATACTAGACAAACACTTGAGGAAAGCCATTAATAATGCTCTATCACTGTGACTAAGATTTAAAAAAACCCCAGACGCTACTACAAAATCCCTTCAAAAATTGTGTAAAAGTCAGCTACCAAAATATATATACTTCTTATTCTTTTCAGCAAAGATATGTTTTGCCATTGTATATACCTCTGGGTAGGATACTAAGACAATGAGTCATACGGATATCATATATACTTGCCTTCATATATTGTTGGCATGTATATAGCCTTCATTTCTTCGAGTGCTATATTAACACTGCCATTGTTTTTTTTTCCTCAGAGAACAGAAAGAAAGAAACAAAAATAATTGTCTCTACTGAATTGTTAACCATTTATCAGACTATTTTCATGTAATTTAAGATGCCATAATCATTACTGAAAAGTTAACCTTTGAATCTCTAATTCAATGGGATGATCACTGCACTTCCTCATCAAACATGAGAAGAGATATGGAGAACCAGGGGTCTGGGAAAACAAGTTGGAAACACAATCATTTCACTTTCTTTCTTTTGCACAGGTGTCAGCTTATCCCTAGAGAATAAGAAACAGCTAGGAAATTTGTATTCATCCTCCTAATAATGAAGTTATTTGAAGAGTGAAGGAGACCTTTTCTTCCCTAGAAAAATAGTAAGTTAAAAGTGAAAGATCCTCAGGATTTACTTAATGGCATTGGTTCATATAAACTTTGATAGTTAACAACAGCTACAGAGCTTGCCCAAGTATTTCTGTTAGATAAAAGGAGGGGGTAAGTTTTTGATGACGAGCTCAGTTGGAAATGGAAGATAAATTGGGGTATTTGCAGGCACTGTTCTTTCTGAGCAGATGCCTGATGTTTTTCTTAGGAAAAAAAGAAAAAAACAACTTGGATTAGGTTCTCTGACTCAGAGTTCTTAGGATTCATTTTGCTTTCACGAAGGTGGTATCAGCTCTGATTTAATGTAGCATAAGAGAACATATTAAAACTACATTCAGATTATTTCCTTCAGCCTTCTCCATCCCAGCCAATTTCACATTCATTTGCTAATTTGGAAACAGACTGCATATCAAAGGAAGGCTGGAGGCAATAATGAAGGCTGCAAATGTTTGCTCTTTCAGTAGTTACTGTTTTGATTTCTGAAATAGAGGGAAACTGTCACTATTAACAAACAGTGGAATGAATTACATGAATAAAGGAAAAAGAAAGGCAAACAGACAAAATTCATTCTTTGAAAGGTAGATACGTGTGCACACGCTAAGTAGAAAATATTTCTCAATATGAAGTGAAGTATGCTGCAATCTGACATCAGAATCAGATGCTCAACTTTCCCACTTGAGAAATTATGTTTGCTACCGAGTGTTCGTGATACAGTCAAAATGTCAAAATACAGTGCAATGCTTTTTTCCTCACACTGATGGTCTGATTACGAGAATGATACATGTTTTGAAATACAAGAAGGCCAAGCCATCCACTGCTTTCTTAATCTTCCTGTTCTTCACAGTGATATCAAATAGCAACAAGTGGTAGCAAATTTACTTCAGAATAGATATTCTTTTCATCAATATCTGATTAATCAACCCAATCCATTCCACCAAAAGAAAAAAAAAAAACTAACAACAAAACAAAAAGCACATATTTTTAAGCTAAGGGAGTAACACAAAGCTTAAGTAAAACTTCAGGTATTTTCAAACCTTTAAATTTCATCCCAGGTCTGAGCAAAGAGTGATTTGAGCAAACATTTTAAGATTGAAACTGGCTTATATTAGTCCACTATAGAATAGACTGCTATGATTTGTTTTCAGTGTTCATGTGGGATGTATTTGGTTTGGAAAAAGGTCCCTCAAGCTGAAAGATATGTTTCCTGATGTCATGATGCTGTTAATGTGCCATAAAAATGATTTAGCAGTAGGGATCAATGTACTGCATTCTAACAAGACAATAAAATAGTCCCTATGGTATCCCATCCATATTATAAGTTCTTATTAAGAAAAAGGAAAAAAAGGTTCATTTATAAAATATTTGGATTCTATACATAAGAAAGAAATATTTCAACAGGCTAGAAAAGGTCAATATGGTGCAACAACCCTCATGGTTTTGAGTTGGCTAAATGCTAACACAGTGTTCTAGTGTTCTTACACTGTACCTGAATACTGTATGTGAATATATGAGGTATGATTATGTGTGTGCCACGACAGATTTTTTTAGATTTTTACCTGGAGAAAGGTTAAAAATCTAAAGGAAACAGAAAAAGCATACACATGCAAGAATAAATGTTATCTACTGAGCAAAAGCGGTAATTTCAGAATATTTGAGAGCAAGTTTAGCAGTTCTAACAGTATAGATGCATAAGAAATAATTCAAAACATCCAGTGAACTGTTAGTATATTATAACAGCATTAGTGCCTTTTCTGCAGAATCTTATCTGTAAGATGTTTTCAAAGATTTGTTTTAATAAAGGAAATGCTTAATGCCTTTCTGTTCAGGAACAGTCCTTCCCTGCCCACTCTTGTCATCTATTTTCAAGATTTGAGTATCATGGTTTTCAGGAGCTCACGTCTCTCCAAAGAAATAAGGAGCTTATTTCAGATGCTAGAGTACATTAAGGTATCAGATATGGTCTCAGGTTTCCAGAAACTTGTTGCTACATACTCAGATGAAGCTGGGATGTAATACTTCTACTTTGCCTTTGCAAAAGAAAAAAAAAACCAGCATGCTGGTTTTTGCTGGGACAGAGTTCATTTTCTTCAGAGTAGCGAGTAAGGGGCTGTGTTTTGGGTTTGTGCTGGAACCAGCGTTGCTAACCCAGGGATGGTTTGGTTCCTGCTGAGCAGTGCTCACACAGAGCCAAGGCCTCTTCTGCTCCTCACACCTCCCCACCAGCCAGTGGGATGGCTGGGGG
The DNA here is from genome assembly GCA_013400195.1 of Aramus guarauna. Taxonomy (NCBI): domain Eukaryota; kingdom Metazoa; phylum Chordata; class Aves; order Gruiformes; family Aramidae; genus Aramus; species Aramus guarauna. The sequence continues at coordinate 629,860 of VXBL01006366.1, forward strand.
TGCACAGGGGTTGGGGGGGGACACAGCCGGGACAGCTGACCCCAACCGACCACAGGGATGTTCCATACCATATGATGTCATGTTCAGCATAAAAAGCTGGGGGGAAGAATAAGAAAGAGAGGGGACTCTTGAGGTTATGGTGTTTGTCTTCCTCAGTATCCGTTACGTGTGATGGAGCCCCGCATTCCTGGGGATGGTTGAACCCCTGCCTGCCCATGGGAAGTGGAGAATGAATTCCTTGGTTTGTTTGCTTGCCTGTGCAGCTTTTGCTTTACCCGTTAAACTGTCTTTATCTCAACCCATGAGTTCTCTCACTTTTATTCTTCCGATTCTCTCCCCCATGCTGCCATGGGGTGAGTGAGTGAGCAAGCGAGGGAGTATCTGGGTGGTGCTTAGCTGGCTGGGTTAAACCAGGTAAGCTGCAAAGTGAAACTCAGGTGTGAATTCAGTCACACATATGTGGGTGCTAATCACTGGCATCCCTGGATAGTCTACCACTTCATTATTAAATATAGGTTTGAGATTTGGCTTAGAAGCAAAATTAGCAGAGAAGGTTCAATGAAGCAATTTAATCGTCTCAAATGCATAGACATTGCCAATGTAGAACAATTTACACTCTCTCATCCCAAATAACTGGGAAATGTTTTCCAGGAACCTCATTTTCACAAGCAAAGTATCTGTTAACCTAAGCAATTAGCATTTCCTTGGAAAATGGAAATTATAAGTGCCTCCAATGCCTCCAAAAAGTAACATGAAAGGATGAAAGGATGCATAGAAAATTAAAGGACAGAAACTGGATGATATAAAATGCAGTTAAAAAAAATAATCTAAGAAATGTGTAATGGGTTTCCATGGCAAGGTTTTGGTAGCAAGGAGGCTACAAGGGTGGCTTCTGTGAGAAGCTGCTAGAAGCTTCCCTTATGTCTGATAGAGCCAATGCCAGCTCACTCCAACACAGACCCAACGCTGGCCAAGGTCAAGCTCATCAGCGACGGTGGTAGTGCTTCTGGGATAACATAGTTAATAAGAGGAAAAAAACCACCAAGAGAAATTGCAGCTGGAGAGAGGAGTGAGAAGATGTGAGAGGAACAACTCCATAGACACCAAAGTCAGTGAAGAAGGAGGGAGAGGAGGAGCTCCAGGTGCTGGAGCAGAGATTCCCCTGCAGCCTATGGAGAAGACCATGGTAAAGCAGGCTGTCCCTCTGCAGCCCATGGAGATTGACTGTGGAGCAGAAATGCATCTGCAGTCCATGGAGGACCCCNCTACTCTGAATTGATTGATAATAAATTAATTTTTTCCCCATGCCGAGTCTGTTTTGCCTGTGATGGTAATTAGTCAGTGATCTCTCCCTGTCCTTATCTTGACCCAGGAGCCTTTCATTATATTTTCTTTCCCCTGCTCAGCTGAGGAGGGCAGTGATAGAGCGGCTTTGGTGGGCACCTGGCCTCCAGCCAGGGTCAACCCACCACAGAATGTTCAGTGCAATCTTTGGTCTCATTTTTAATGTACAGTAGTTTCATTTTCTAAGAAAATACTGTTTCCAATATGGTTTCTAATGGTGTCTACAGGGTATTTATCTTTAAATTAACTGTATCTTTTACTATATATATGCATAAACTTAATGTAGGAAACAAGAAATACAAGGCATTCATTTGATCATTCATCTGTTCCACGTGTGTGAAAAATTATAGGTTGACAACCGGGAAAAGATCACATGGATTATAAAAACCAACCACCTGCCCAGTCAAAATTCAGTGACTCCTTGTGTCATATTTACTGTAGAAAAATACACTTATTCCTAAGAAAAGCATGGCTGAAACAAATAAAATGCCATTTTCCTTAGAGTTCCTAATTTGTCTGTGACAAATAGATGGACAACTTTCACAGGAACTAAATTATTGTTATTCACATTTAGTTTCTTCACACTTTCCCATTGGAAATGCATATGAAAATACATTTTTCCCTGTAGGGCAATTTTACCCCTGAAGTAGTTTTTCATTCCCTTTTTTTTTCTCTGTTTCTTTGGGGGTGCTGGTCAGTCACTGTCACCATTCAGACCCAACCAGACCAACTGAAACTGAGTTTTACGTTTCTGGGAGTTAATGTTTTCTGATAAGTATACAACTCATTCTCCAGAAATTATATGCCAGAATTGTTGGGAGTCCCCACCTATTTGTTTTGCCATGGGCAGCTGTCTGACCAGACTGGTGTAGGATTGGTACCAGCAGCATCTCACAGGACACTTGAGGGTCCTTGCCAAGTGCAAAACGTGGTGGCCCTCCGGCAAACTCCCCACTGGGACGGGGACAGCAGGCTGCCTGTGCAGCAGTAATGCCACCCGTAGGAGACAACGCAGGACCGAAGCCCTGATTGGGGTATTGGGGGTAATTGGCAATACGCAGGGAACGCGACCGAGGAGCTGAACAAGCCAGGTAGCATCTTTGTGCTGCCTGTCCGTGAGAACTTGAAGAGGGGCTCGGGAAGTGCACTCATGCCTTTTTAGGGTTCACACGAACATGAAGGGGAGTGAGAAAAAAAGCAGCTCCATCGGCGCCTGTCCAAAATACATCCATTATCAATTATTATAGTTGGTCTTAGTTGTGCAAGGAAATGTGTGCTACACATCTCTCTATTCTTCCCTGACAATTTTTTCAGCCTCTTTCAACTCAGATGCAGTGAATACTTACTGCCTGTGAGGAGTCACCAGCCTGCCCCAGATCCCGTTTTAAAATGAAAATCAAAAACTATTGAAAATTGAATCAAATTTTAAGAAACCTAGATGCCTAGAAAACTTCCATTAGTTTCTTCAAATTGCTCCCCCATTACCACAGTGCAGAACGGAAACATGGAAAAGTCATTGCCGTTGCACTCTGAAGGGCTCCTATTTCTTTAGCTCCCACAAGATTACTTATAGAAAGAATATACCAGAACTGTAATACAATAAGCTATAATGTGAAACAACTGTAAGCACTTGAAGACTTTTATTACAGATGGCACACTGGTCTTTTAAAGAATTAAACCATAATTTATAGAAGAAACTGTCAGATACACAGGACCTAAATGGCATTTGAGCACACAGCTTGCTTGCTTACTTGTAGGGATATTAATCAATTTATTAAGAATTAATCTGCACCCCAGTGTTCTCCTTAAACTGCCTAATGTTTTGGCAAGCTACTTGAAAGGGTTCAGTAAGAATTTATAAGGGCAGCTTGGAAACAGGATTTTTTTTTTTTCTGGCTCAACAAAGGGGATACTGTTTCCCCTCTGAACGTATCTCTGTTATAGTTTAACACAGTAATGGATAGGTTTGCCAAAAATCACAGTTTTTAATGGCCTTCAGCGAAACAGTAGATTTGTCTTTGCCTTCATACTGTGTCCTGCCTTTATGCTGTTAGAATTGCTCTTAATCTGCCTGGAAGTATCAAATGCTCTTGGCCTTGAGAACACAAACTTGCGCACATACTGAAAACTACAGTTTGCAGAGTAACCACATTTTTCCATGCATGCAGAAGAGTAAGCAGGAATGAAACTAAAGGATCTAATTTCGAGTATTTTCCAGCTCTTGACATAAAAATGGCAAGAAGGCCTGGGCAAATTTAAAATGTGGTATTCATACTGCCTCCATAAAATGTGCTAAAATTGCTTGAATGATGTCACTTGAGCAACACGTCCAAGCTACAGATATTTTTGAACTCTGAGAACACTTAACGCTTGGAACTGACCACAGATACGTAGGGAGGGCAAGGCTGCACACAAAAAAATCAGCTTCTAGTTATCTCAAGCCATTAGTAAACAATATATGTCTTTGACTACAAACAGCAGAAAGTGGTATCACACACTCTGTACAAAGTTATTGCAACTTTCTGGTTTTCAAGCATTTCACTTTGACAAAAACAATCAATAAAACATCAAAGTGGTATTTGGAAAACATGAACCCTTACTTGTTTGGCATTAAGTTCAAGGAAAAAAATAAACAGATAATGATTATCAATGGTCTGTCAGTTTCCAAGATTTTTTTATTTTTCAGAATAAATGTGTATGTGCGCGCGCGTGCACACACACACANGTTATTATTATTTATTATTATTATTAATTATTATTTTTTAATATTTTCTTCTTTCCCTCTCTTTCCTTTTAGAATCCATCACCCACGTGGCTAGTTCACTGCCTCCAGATGAACTGTTTACAAGGTTAGGGATTTATACTTTGCAGCAGGATTTTCAGGGTCATCCCAAAACTTTAGAAGAGGAAGATTGTTTTACATCCACTATTATCTTTAAAAAATGGAACATCTTCTACCTTATCTATTTAAATCCTACAGCTGTCTTTTTACCTAAATAATTATTGTATTCACCGTATCTTAAAAATGCACTTCAAAAGTACTGATATTTGTAATAGAAAATAGACTGCTTAGTTACATAGTGCTAGACAGATAAGATTGACCTACTGTAAAACAAATCTGCCACTGTTTCTGACTAAAGAAATATAAGGCCACAACAACTGTGAAATTCTACCTAACAACAGTTTTATTCTAATGTCAATAAAATCAGAACTGCTTTTTCTGAACAGTGTTTTTCAACCAACACATTTTTGTGAAACAGTTCTTACAGATTTTTCTAAATTCAAGAGCAAGCAAAGGATTTTAAAGGTGAAGCTGTGCCCTTGAGAAGAAGTGCACACTCTCTGTTCCCTATTTCTTCTACCTTATTAATTCAGAACTTTGCATGAAAAAAGTGGCAGTAATTAGCCTTGACATGGACCAGTGCCAGGCTTTTCTATCAAGTTTCTTTCCTGTTTATATTTGAATTACTCAGGGGCTGCCTCTGTGCGCCCTTTGGTCTCAACAAATGTGTTTTTTTCCCTTACTCTCATGGTACAAAGAATGTAATCTTAGTTGACTGGAGTCTGCTGAACATCATATTATTTCCTTGACTCAGTTGAAGATTCACAAGCTGGAGTGGGGAAAAATGCTTCTGCTGAATATAGGCTGTAACAGTAAGAGGATTTCCTCTTCAGAGAAGTCTTGCGTTGCCCGAGAGCTTTTTGCTCTGCATTGCTCTAAAATTTTGTCTAAAAGAATCAGTATAGTTGGATGACGAGGCTTCCAGTTAGCAGCTCTTTCCCTCTGCAAATTTGGCACATAAGGCATGGCTAATTCTGAGTGAGAATCACAGTCCACCTAGTCTACTGTCTTGTTTATGCCCAGACATATGAGACTTTTACCTTTTTTATTATAATTGAAAACTTTGCTATAAGTACACATCTAATTAAGAAAAAGCAGGCTGTGCACAGAACATTTGATTCAGGAAGAATATGGTATTATTTTAGTAAATCAAGTCATTAGCTTTTGTATCTGTGACTATTCACTGCCCATTTGAGTTGTTATTCGGTTTCACCCAATGATCAAAAATTATGATTATAACATAAAGGAAAACACAAGGAAATAAAACCTATATAAGCATTATTTTAAATAATAGAAACTGCAGGTGAATTATTTTTCCTAAGCAGCTATCACAATGTACTTCAAGGTAAGTAGTCATACCCAAATGTTACAAGGCACCCTTCTCTAGAAGAGGAACTCATAATATCCATAAAGATTATGATGGCAATACCTGGAAACACTTTAGGAAACAAGATGTCTCATTTTTAGTTTATTTCTAAACATAAGCCCAAAATAGAATTCTGAAGTCCAAGCTCTCCCTTCTTCATTTTTGCATTGGACATTTTGTACCTGTAAAGTGATTTGCTTTTTCAAGAACCTGGACCTACCAGGTTATCAGATTATGCAGGTAATGGATCAAAAATTACTTGTTCAAATGTCAGATTTTTTACAAGACAGAATTCAATGAAGATTTTCAAAGTGTTTCTGAACTGTGTAAAGATGGTTAGTTATCTTGAAATGTTTTCAATGTTGTGAAACCCTCTGAATCTCCTTGAAATGCCATTGAGAACTATTAATTCTTGTTTTTCAGGATTTGGCTTGCCCAGGTGATGATGTCTGACTTTGGAAGCTCTTCCCTAAAATATTTTTAAAATTGGAGCCTGGCCTAAAAATCAACAAAAAGTTAAGCCATGGAGAAATTAATTAAGTGTATAATACTGTTTCAATAACTCTTTATACGCATTGAGTTGTAAATACATCTAAATCTCAGCAAAGGCTCCTGAAAAATGACATCAATCTGAATGTATATTTATACCTAAGTGATGGTTTTAGTGCATCCGCAAGCTATTGATATAGCAGTGGTTTCATCTTTATTTTGTTCCTGATGTAGTTGACTGAGGTTTAGTCATGGGATACAGAAAGGGCAGGAGTTGAGACATCCTGCAACTCATCTGGTTAGATATATTCCTAAATACATTTTGATTGGATGACCTAATTGAGGATTGAACTAAAGTCCCCTGGCTTCTGTCTCAGTACTATCATAGGTGACTTTATGGGTCAACAACATGGTCTGAATTGTCTATTCCCTGGGCAGACACAATTTTTCTCTGTCTAGTTCCTGTAGCCTCCAGCTATTTACATAGGATCCTATAGATTTTTTGTGTGTGAACTCTAAAACTATCCCTCAGCTATCATTCTCTTTGTAAGGTTCACTGATCTCAAAGCTATTGAATATGAAGGCTGTTCTGGAGAACATTATGTGTGGAATTTTCTATACATACAAATGCATGCAATGCACAGACATATTCAACATCAGGAAAAGCATATTTGCGTATTTTTCCAGCCATACGGGAAACCATTTTGCATTTCAGAGAACTGGTTATGGCTAACTGAACTCTAAGCATGAATTTCAAATTACAGATTGTGAAGGTTAAAATAATAATAATAATAAAACCTAATAAGAAATTATCTTTCCAAGCTGAAACATCCAGAGGTTAGGTCTTCCTATTACTAGGATACAATTGTCAGACTTCGTAACAACAGATTCAAGACAGAATGAGCTTGATGATTACACATTAGTTATTATTCTCTATTATTATTTTATACATTATATTCTATTGTGGTAATAATGGAAGATGATGTGCCTTGGGAATGGAGCATCCCTGAATCTCATTAGAAATTAAATATATAGAATGAGAATGTGAGAGATAAAATTGCTTTTCTGCCTGCCAGTATAAATGGAAAGGTATATGACAGGAATGGAATTACGGGATCCTCTCAGCCCAGTAGTCTGTGTATGAACATCTCCACTACTGACTGAAGAAAATAAAGTTTAACCTCATACACATGCACACATTCACACCAAGAAAGGAAATGCGATACTGAAGAAGAAGAGTTGACTAGAATTAAAATTTCCACTTGGAAAAGATGGTAAATCTCTACTAGTTTTTTACCTTTGGGATCTTGGCATAAATCCAGTCAGAGGTTCTAATTAAAATGAGTTTGATGGTCTCAGCTTAGTTCCTAATTGATGGCAGTTCACACTACAAAACACGTAAGAATTCATTACAGTCCTGCTCAGCTGGCAACTTCTGCTCGGAGGGAGCAAGAGGAGGTAACTAATGTGGATTCCAGCAACTGTCTTGCATTTTAGGCAGGGTGGTCCTTTCTGGGCAGCTGAAAAGGGGTCATCAGTAGAGCATTAGGGATCAAAAATCAAAAGCAGTGCTGTAGAATTAACTCAAATGTAGAATAGTAAATGTACTTATTAACCATTTTTTTTAAGACTCAAAATATGGAAATTATGACATGTTCCAAGGAGAAAACTGCACAGTATTTCTCAGTCTTAAATTGTATATCCTGTTCTCAAAATACAATTAACTTCAAATAGAACTTTCTGCTTATACTCTTCTAAAAGAATTTTACTCAACCTCACAAGAAATATAATTTTTTTTCTTCCAAAAAAAATGCCATTTGGTGCTTTGTGTCAAGATGATCACAACTTTTGTATAGATAATAAATAGCAAAATATTCATGTCATACTAAATATGCTGATGAGAAAAAATAACTACAAGTTCTAAGGCCAGCCTGCAGAAAGACCTTGTAACTAGCAGTGTATAGTGAAATGCACTATTCGCCACTTGGTGAAAACCCAGTCTTTATATTTGGGTTTGTTTTCCTGACCTCATCAGCTCCTTCTCTAAAGTTCTTGATATAAAGTTTCCCAGAATTAAAGGNAATTTTGTCTAAAAGAATCAGTATAGTTGGATGACGAGGCTTCCAGTTAGCAGCTCTTTCCCTCTGCAAATTTGGCACATAAGGCATGGCTAATTCTGAGTGAGAATCACAGTCCACCTAGTCTACTGTCTTGTTTATGCCCAGACATATGAGACTTTTACCTTTTTTATTATAATTGAAAACTTTGCTATAAGTACACATCTAATTAAGAAAAAGCAGGCTGTGCACAGAACATTTGATTCAGGAAGAATATGGTATTATTTTAGTAAATCAAGTCATTAGCTTTTGTATCTGTGACTATTCACTGCCCATTTGAGTTGTTATTCAGTTTCACCCAATGATCAAAAATTATGATTATAACATAAAGGAAAACACAAGGAAATAAAACCTATATAAGCATTATTTTAAATAATAGAAACTGCAGGTGAATTATTTTTCCTAAGCAGCTATCACAATGTACTTCAAGGTAAGTAGTCATACCCAAATGTTACAAGGCACCCTTCTCTAGAAGAGGAACTCATAATATCCATAAAGATTATGATGGCAATACCTGGAAACACTTTAGGAAACAAGATGTCTCATTTTTAGTTTATTTCTAAACATAAGCCCAAAATAGAATTCTGAAGTCCAAGCTCTCCCTTCTTCATTTTTGCATTGGACATTTTGTACCTGTAAAGTGATTTGCTTTTTCAAGAACCTGGACCTACCAGGTTATCAGATTATGCAGGTAATGGATCAAAAATTACTTGTTCAAATGTCAGATTTTTTACAAGACAGAATTCAATGAAGATTTTCAAAGTGTTTCTGAACTGTGTAAAGATGGTTAGTTATCTTGAAATGTTTTCAATGTTGTGAAACCCTCTGAATCTCCTTGAAATGCCATTGAGAACTATTAATTCTTGTTTTTCAGGATTTGGCTTGCCCAGGTGATGATGTCTGACTTTGGAAGCTCTTCCCTAAAATATTTTTAAAATTGGAGCCTGGCCTAAAAATCAACAAAAAGTTAAGCCATGGAGAAATTAATTAAGTGTATAATACTGTTTCAATAACTCTTTATACGCATTGAGTTGTAAATACATCTAAATCTCAGCAAAGGCTCCTGAAAAATGACATCAATCTGAATGTATATTTATACCTAAGTGATGGTTTTAGTGCATCCGCAAGCTATTGATATAGCAGTGGTTTCATCTTTATTTTGTTCCTGATGTAGTTGACTGAGGTTTAGTCATGGGATACAGAAAGGGCAGGAGTTGAGACATCCTGCAACTCATCTGGTTAGATATATTCCTAAATACATTTTGATTGGATGACCTAATTGAGGATTGAACTAAAGTCCCCTGGCTTCTGTCTCAGTACTATCATAGGTGACTTTATGGGTCAACAACATGGTCTGAATTGTCTATTCCCTGGGCAGACACAATTTTTCTCTGTCTAGTTCCTGTAGCCTCCAGCTATTTACATAGGATCCTATAGATTTTTTGTGTGTGAACTCTAAAACTATCCCTCAGCTATCATTCTCTTTGTAAGGTTCACTGATCTCAAAGCTATTGAATATGAAGGCTGTTCTGGAGAACATTATGTGTGGAATTTTCTATACATACAAATGCATGCAATGCACAGACATATTCAACATCAGGAAAAGCATATTTGCGTATTTTTCCAGCCATACGGGAAACCATTTTGCATTTCAGAGAACTGGTTATGGCTAACTGAACTCTAAGCATGAATTTCAAATTACAGATTGTGAAGGTTAAAATAATAATAATAATAAAACCTAATAAGAAATTATCTTTCCAAGCTGAAACATCCAGAGGTTAGGTCTTCCTATTACTAGGATACAATTGTCAGACTTCGTAACAACAGATTCAAGACAGAATGAGCTTGATGATTACACATTAGTTATTATTCTCTATTATTATTTTATACATTATATTCTATTGTGGTAATAATGGAAGATGATGTGCCTTGGGAATGGAGCATCCCTGAATCTCATTAGAAATTAAATATATAGAATGAGAATGTGAGAGATAAAATTGCTTTTCTGCCTGCCAGTATAAATGGAAAGGTATATGACAGGAATGGAATTACGGGATCCTCTCAGCCCAGTAGTCTGTGTATGAACATCTCCACTACTGACTGAAGAAAATAAAGTTTAACCTCATACACATGCACACATTCACACCAAGAAAGGAAATGCGATACTGAAGAAGAAGAGTTGACTAGAATTAAAATTTCCACTTGGAAAAGATGGTAAATCTCTACTAGTTTTTTACCTTTGGGATCTTGGCATAAATCCAGTCAGAGGTTCTAATTAAAATGAGTTTGATGGTCTCAGCTTAGTTCCTAATTGATGGCAGTTCACACTACAAAACACGTAAGAATTCATTACAGTCCTGCTCAGCTGGCAACTTCTGCTCGGAGGGAGCAAGAGGAGGTAACTAATGTGGATTCCAGCAACTGTCTTGCATTTTAGGCAGGGTGGTCCTTTCTGGGCAGCTGAAAAGGGGTCATCAGTAGAGCATTAGGGATCAAAAATCAAAAGCAGTGCTGTAGAATTAACTCAAATGTAGAATAGTAAATGTACTTATTAACCATTTTTTTTAAGACTCAAAATATGGAAATTATGACATGTTCCAAGGAGAAAACTGCACAGTATTTCTCAGTCTTAAATTGTATATCCTGTTCTCAAAATACAATTAACTTCAAATAGAACTTTCTGCTTATACTCTTCTAAAAGAATTTTACTCAACCTCACAAGAAATATAATTTTTTTTCTTCCAAAAAAAATGCCATTTGGTGCTTTGTGTCAAGATGATCACAACTTTTGTATAGATAATAAATAGCAAAATATTCATGTCATACTAAATATGCTGATGAGAAAAAATAACTACAAGTTCTAAGGCCAGCCTGCAGAAAGACCTTGTAACTAGCAGTGTATAGTGAAATGCACTATTCGCCACTTGGTGAAAACCCAGTCTTTATGTTTGGGTTTGTTTTCCTGACCTCATCAGCTCCTTCTCTAAAGTTCTTGATATAAAGTTTCCCAGAATTAAAGGTGCTCAGATAATCTGCCATGAATTGAACCTTTGGGGCATTTGTGCAAAGTGCTCCTTCAAAGAATTTTTATCATTGTTAGTAATGTATGTACTCTCTTACTACTAATGATTTTGGATAGAACAAAAGAGAACTGCTACCTATACACAGAGCATTTTGCCTTGTCTTATCTTCACCAGATCCATAGAATGCCTTTGCTTTTCTTTTGAGGGAGTCTTATCTAATCTTCCTGGAGAAGCAATGAGAATGGCCTCATTGCCCTCAATGGCCTCAAAATAACAGACTAGAAATCCAAGGTTTAAGTTTAGTTTCCAGATTAGATGCACATTACATATAGGTGTCAGCTGCTGTGCCTCAGCTTCTTCTTCTTCTTCTTTTTTTTTTTTTTTTTTTTTTAAATCTTTTTCTCTTATTCTTACAGAAATAATGAGACTTGTCTATAAAGGAATACATATTCCAGAGAGGGGCACCAGGGAAACAATCCAACAAATACAACGTAAGAATCTGAATGTGAGTAATTCTGACAACACAGAGACAACATACCAAGGATGAGGAGAAGAATCTTGAGCATAATGCAAGATCTGCTATCCATGCATGATAATGACAAATTACAGCCAATAACTTTGTCTGAACTAATTATAAATTTGTTACATGCCTCTGACATTCTGTCTTAACACTACAGTGATGTGACTTCATGTCATGTTTTTGAAGACCTAGAAGGCCCTGGGATGAGTTTTCTGAAGCATATGCATGCCTTGCTCCTCTCAATTTCCAACCAATGGCTAGAACTCATGTGCCAAAATACCCACAACAATCCAGGACATTCATTCTGACACTGTGTTTGCCCAAAAGAAAAGAAGCTTTTACTTTATGCCAGGTGCATTTTTTTCTGCTGGGCGAGTGGTGTTACCTGCAGGATATATCATTTTCCAGGAACAACACTCTACTTCCTAGTCGCTTCTGGACACAGTTCAAGCTGTTGACAAGGTGTCCCTATGGCTCCAGTCATGTCTTGGCAGAAGAAAAATTAAAGGGGAACAATCCTGATGCTAACATTATTTTCCCTTTGTAGTCAAACTAATTCTATGACTTCAGAGCTTTAAAGCACTTTCCCAAGACTCTTTCTTACATTAAAAAAATTAGATATGCAATCATCATCAAAATAGGCTTTTGTGGAAAAAATGTTGCTTTTTGGGTTTTCAACATTTTTATCCTCAGTTTCATTTGATAAACGTTTCTGTTCCTTCAGGTGACATTCACCACAGATTGGCGAAGGTACATTATTATTTATTTAGACAACAAATTCTTTGCATTGTTTTAAATACAATGTTCTAAAATAGTAAATGTAAAGCAAACATGAATCCATTATTGTACAGATACTGTACTGTATAAAAAGGTAAATAAGCTTCATTTGGTTTTTAAAGAAAGTCTATCTTGGTTTTCAGCTGGGATAGAGTTAATTTTCACACGAAGCTGGGAGGGAACACAGCCAGGACAGCTGACCCAAACTGGCCAAAAGGATATGCCATACCATATGATGTCATGCTCAGTATATAAAGGAGGGAGCTGGCTGGGTAGGAGGGGTCGCTGACTGGGGGGTGGACTGGGCATCCGGCTCCGGGCAATGAGCAAATTGCACTGTGCATCACCTGCTTTGTATATCTTTTATTAGTATTGTTGTTGTTATTTGCCTCTTCCTTTTCTGTCCTGTTAAACTGTCCTTATCCCAACCCATGAGTTTTACCTTTTTCCTTCGATTCTCGTCCTCATCCCACCAGCGGGGCAGGACTTAGTGAGTGGCCGCGTGGTGCTTAGTTGCCGGCTGAGGCTAAACCACAACAAAACCTTATTGGCCTCTTGATAAATTTATATGAATGAGATCCATATTTCCTAATTGCATGCATTTTGAGAAATAAATTTTGTCCATACAGGACGTGCCTTTTTAAACTTGCTTGACATTTTCAAAACATTATTTTGTCTAACATTTTTATTAATGTTTTATTAATGAGATATAAATATCTCAGTGCACTTCAATCACAAACTGTCTATACAGAATGTTATCTAGAGGGAAATAATAATGAAACAAAAAATGAAGCAACATTTCTTGTTGCATTATCCCACCGCCCTGGAGCAATGTAGGGTCTATCTCCCAGTATCTCCTGACCTCCAACTGCTCCATTTTATTACAGCATTAGCTTTCCCACTTATATTCCTTTCTAGTTGATCCTATTTTTTCAAAACACTCATCCTTTACTTCCTAATCACCATTAAGTACTTTTACTTCAGCTTTTACCTACCTATCACTCCTCAATCCAATTTATTCCACAGACTGCAAGTATTTCTATGTCTGGAATGTAATTTTTGTTTGCCACACAAGTTTAGCTTCATCCCTGAGGCTGTTCAGAGACCTATACTACACAAATTAATATTATCCATTGTTTTTTCAGATGATGGTTGAGTACCGTCTACAGTCTGTTAACAGGGAGAAAACCTAGCAGGGCTCATGCTATTCCACATACACGAAGCTCTCAATTTCCTGTTTCCCATAATGTGTTTTGTATCTGTTGTGAAAGTCTTGTAATAATATTGGACTACTTCACTAACTTCATAGCACAACAAGATTTTTGCTTCTGCAGATGAAGAAGAAAGGCACGTGGTAAGATTAAATTGTTTTGGCAGAGTCGCATAATAAAATCAAAGTGTAGCTGGATTGGCAGATAGAGAGTCTTGGTTCCAGCTTAGTGACTGACTTAAAATTTTTTAAAGGTATTGAAGCAATTCACTCATTTTTAATAATTTAAAACTTAAACTTAATTTGAAAGTTTCCTGAAATGTGGTTTAAAAAAAAGAAAAAGAACCTTTTCTTTTTCATCTGAGTCCAGTGAAATTCTTTACTCATAAAATTCTGAATTAAATATAATTTTTTTCTCTTTTCAAGCAACGTGGAAATTCAGCTTTGATTTTTGCACGTTGAGCAAAAGCTCCAGTCAAACAACATCTCCCAATGTAAAAGAATATCTAATACTGAAATCTGAACTGTAATCCAGTCTGCACTAGCCACATACAAAGCATGAGCTGTATAAACTTTTATGTACACATCTAAACACCACACACAGAGTCTCTAAATTTCTCATGCAGAGCTATGACTTTTTATTCCGTGTTCAAAATTAAAGCAATCTCTCATCTGCAACCATCAGTTGAATAAAAGCATTAATCTAGGAGGTCTGGGTATCAAAGCTAAAAAAACCTTCCTGGCTTTAGTCCCAGTGCTGTACTAATATGTCTGCACGGAGGTGGGGAAAGCTAAGGGGTTTTGGTTTGGGTGGGTTTTTTTCTCCATCTGGGGATAGGAAGACCATTTGTAGCATATGCCCTGCATCTGGCAGTAGCACACTGATAAACATGTGTAGCAGCAGGAACCCAATTATCCCTGTTGCCCTTTTTAGAATTACTATGAATTGTGTTCTTCTAGGCAGCGGAAATAACACATGAAGGCAAAAGGCGCTGTTCTAAAGTTTCCACAGTTCCTGGCACAAATCCACAAATTACATGCAATAACACTCTCCCAAAGAATCTTTTGCTACTTAAAGTGTGGTAGGGCCTGCATCACATTTCGGCTATATACCTTACAAACACTGCATAGAATAGCCAGTGCAGAGAAAAACCACTAGCATGTAACACAGTAATTATGACAATTTCAAATTGAACTTTTCATCAACTAAAAAAAAAAAAAAAATTCTGACAAGGGAGCTTTCTCATTTTTTCTCATTTTAGCTGTTTTTCATTACTAGATCCTAGATCTCTTCTTCCCTCCAATCCATTTTAGCTGTTTTTCATTACTAGATCCTAGATCTCTTCTTCCCTCCAATCCTCAGTCTCGGGTGATCTCGCCAAGATCACATTGCTCTCTGTCGCAGATGAGCTGCATCAGCACGCTCAGAAATTCAGAGGAGAGGATGGGAAGCACCGAGGTCTGTGTCTTTCCTACTCTTGTGTCCATATTTGGAGGACAGTATAGACAACAGACTGTGAGTATTAGAGACTCTGCTTCTGTGCTAGATAATTTGAAAAAAATGACATCTCAAATACAGAGAAATACAAAATTGTAATATTTTGATAAAATCATATTCCTGAATGAATTGTACTTTTGCACATTTTCATCTAAACAATTTTTGAAGTCTCCTCCCATTCAAAATGATTAATTTATTGAGATTATTTTTCAGATATATTGGCCAACTCTTATATATTTGTACTACTAAATATAATTCAAAAGAACAAACCTCCATATTCCAGACACTTACTGTACAATTAGAAACTGGATTTTCAGTGTAACAATTATTATTTTTATCCCTCTGTCTCATTGCCCTCTGTTTTAGATTGAGCCATGATAAGCCAGCACTATGCTGCTATATAGGAAGGAAATATTCCCCCCGATGAGTTTCTCATTATGAAAACAGATAAATTATTTTTACAAAGTCTATGTCTATATTTACTATTTACCTAGCTGCTCAGATGACTGAGTTGTGTGAACAGCATAAAATTTTTCCTCATAGATAAACTGGTGTAAATCTAAAGTTAAGGTATTTACTTTACAGTTAGCATTTTAGCAGATTTTCTTCAGCACAAAAAGAAAACAAGGAGGTGGCCAGGTACAACAGCTTCTGACTGACTGTTTCTATGTGACCTGTAGAAAAGTTGGGGAAGCAGAGAATTGTTTTGAGCTTTGGAGTAAAAATATATTAATTGCCTTCATGCCTCTTTGCTTCCTATCTCTCTCCATCCCGCTTTAGAAGCTCATTTATGTTCACTGGCTGGGGCATTTGGGAGCAAGGGGAGCAGTTCTCCACTTAACGCAAGGAGGGAACAGTCCAGGATGTATTGGTTTAGGCACGTGCTTTGAAAAGATAAAGCATTTTGGTGTTTGCTATGGTTAGCCCAGAGGAATGATTCTTAAATGATATATATACATATATATTTTTTTACTGTCACTGCTCAGAAAGTCCCAAATGCAACCACAATTGAAAAACATTATTCTTAGACATATGAATACTTGCATGTATTGGTTTTCATACCAGACTTTCATATTCAAGTTATTTCCAAATTTGAAATGAGATAAAACCCGCTTTAGTTCAGTAAATCAGCGTCACTGAACTAACACAGAAATAGCCACAGTGCCATGGGCACTGGGTACTAGTGTACTAGGCCTTATATTGTTCTTTGTGAAGGAAGGTAAGTATTATTACACTTATTTTAAAGGGAGTAAATCCAAGGGTAGATACCTAACTAACCCGTCTGATGACGTTGCCAAGAGCTGCCACTGGAGCTGGCATCAGGACGTGAAACCGCTCTCTCCCAGCCCTGTTGCTCATTGCCTGCAGTGCAGCTGCAGGCTTCCGGCGTTTGATCCGAGAGTCTCAAAACATACCGATGGTGGAAATCTTCATCCACCAGAGCTTAAACTGACCATTAGTCTCTGGGGGAGTATGAAAAAACCTACGCATCAGTGGAAATGTAGCATGCTACATTTTTCTCCCGTACCTCCCAACCCCTGTGGTCCCTGTGCCCGGCAAAACCTGCCACTGGGCACCTTCCCCACTTATCTGGTGGGGTGTGGCAAAAATCTCACATTTCATAATGAGGTTCATTCCTGTCAGCTAGCTGGGACATAGCCCAAATCTTAGGAATTTTTCCCATGAAATCTTAGTGAACGTTTCTGACCTGCTGCCACACTGCCCATGGTGGTGGTAGTACTTCCAATGAGACCATATAGATAGCTGCTGCTCCATGAAATATCATCACAGTTCTTGTCTACTTTTTGACTCCTCTTTATTCCTTTATGTAACAGTTTAACTGGATGCAAAGAACTTGCCAAAGGAGATTAGAAATTTCTGAATTTCTTTGAACGCACTGTACTTACACATTCTGTTATGTTCACAAAATTTTAGACTACCATCATGAAGCATGAAAGTAGCAGTGAAATACAACAACTACACTGGATGGGTGCCATTAGGGAAAGAAATAATATTTAAATGAAATTAGACAGAGATCTCAGGTACACAGAATATAAATATTTAATTTGGAATTTCACCAAGACACTAGGGCTAACACCTTTAACTTGGCACATGCAAGGTTTTTAAATGACCACAAATTTTATGAGGATCTCAGATTTCATGTCCCCTTTAAAGTATTGGTTCCCCAGTGGAAAAATATGGTGAGAGGCTGATTTTTTATTAGTTCAGGTGGGAATTTGGCCTTTGGTTTTTATTTCATTAACTTAACAGAA
This sequence comes from Aramus guarauna, assembly GCA_013400195.1. Lineage (NCBI taxonomy): Eukaryota > Metazoa > Chordata > Aves > Gruiformes > Aramidae > Aramus > Aramus guarauna. The sequence goes on from VXBL01006366.1 coordinate 647,319, forward strand.
TTGCAACACTTATGCGTAGAAGTTGGTGGTAAACAAATATTTTTCCTGAAAGTTTTACTGGGAATTCATTGCAAGAACCAATTAAGCCAAACACGTCTTACCAATGAAGTGAATTGAAAAAAAAAAAAAAAATTACAAGTCTCACAGAGGTTTATTAATTTTTGTAGGAAAATTAAAAATAATCTGCTTTTAAAAATTCTCCTCCAGAACTTAAAAAAAAAAAATAATCCAAAAAAGTCAAAGAGAAGAGTGAATAAATAGGTTGAATACAGTAAGCACCCTGTATAAAAACTTTGCTTACTAATTAGAATTTATTTACAGTAAATGTTTTTGTAGAGAGAGATGCTGTCTTTGCTATTTTTAGTGGGAATACTGCAATTAGCAGAAGTCAGAATAGATCCAGTAAGTGACGAAAATTCTCTTAGACACAGAGAACCTTAATACTGTGGCACCTTATCAATTTAAGCACGGTGGGTTTCAGGCAGATAATTTGCAAATCTTGGCTAATCAACTTCAGTGCTGTTGCAAAGACGACTAAGAGCGAGACGCAGTTTTTAAACCAGTAGTGCAACCTCTCTCAAAGAAATCTTTGCAGGCACTAATGCAAGAATTTTATATACAGTCAGTATCTCATTTGTATAGTGAAATGAGGCAAGAATTAAAGTGTATACAATTAATTTTATAGTGTATGGTCTGCAAGTGGTTTTAGGAGGAAGTTCACACTTTTCTCATTAAAGCTGGTTGGGAATATATCTTCCAATTAATGTGGGGTTTTGTTAAAGTATTGTGAGAAGTTGAACATTGGAAAAAATTAGCTTGAAGGGATTCAACAATCAGCAAAGGCAAGATTTTCAACATGTCACACTGCGTGTGTGAACATCTACACTAGACAATTAACTAATAAATCAGCATCCTCTTTTATTTATGGCACCGATTAAAACTTGGAGCCAAGTTTTTCCCAGCAACATGAGATAAAGCCATTTTTTGGGGGGGTGGGAGTGGTGGGGGGTGGTGTCCAGATGGAGATTTATAAACTATAGAGAGCATGATGTCATTTGGAAAACTCAACCACATCCCAGCTAATGTAACAGTTCTGGTATGGAACAATAACTGCAAACACAAGTTCTAGTTCAACTTAACATGTAATTTCACTTTATGATTATGCAACTGAGATGACATAAGAAGTAATGACCTGAATCTCATTTGCATATATTTCTAATTTCCCCAACAGCATAGTTGTGTACCAGGATGTCAGACCAGCGTAACAGAGTGAGATCCTGACCAAGCACATCCAGACTGGCCCAATGCCAGGTTCAGGAGGAGGAGGAGAAGTTGCCAACGGCTGCACCAGACTTGCAAAGTACCAAAAAGAGGCCAGAGATTTGCTGTGCTTACTTCCATTTCATCTCTTCTAATTCCACACATCCCCAAACATCTTCTGATCTATTTCATTCTTCTTTACACCTGAACTCAGAACGTCGTTTCTGAAAGTTGTAAAATGTGACCACCAGAGTCACTGGGTTAAAGCCACAATGAAGAACTCAACAATATCTAGCATGTGTATTTCAACACAATGTTTCTTTGTTCAGTAATAATAATAATAATAATAATAATAATAATAATAATAATAATATTTCATTGTCTCTCAATATATTGAGTAAACACATTATTGAGAAAAGACGTTCAAGACCAGCCAGAAAAGGGTGAACAGATAGATAGATTTTCTAATAGCTCGGCAACGTTGTAAGAACATTCCGTTGACTTCTTTTTTTCTCTCAAAGTGGTGACTAGAGTCCGGTGAACACAAAAATTCACTAGATGTTATTTGAGAATGCTAGGGTTAAAAAATACCACAGCAGCAAACAAATTCAAATAGCCCAATTTGAAAAGTGTTGCATATTTAATGGTTACATCTACATTATCATTAGAGTATAATGACTAGCTTCCCTGGCGTAGAAATCTGACTAAATTAGCCACAGGGAGTGAAATTCAGTGACAAAAGTGACCGACCTAAATGGGACAAGAATTGTATTCTGTCTGTGCCGAACAGGTGGCAAAGCAGGTTCATCCTCTCTGTATCATACTCCTTAAAACACGATATTGAGTAAGCAGCTATTTTTCTTATTTCAGTGTAGCATACCTGATTCTTAAAATGAGACTTTAGCTCTTGGGAAAGTTGATGGTATATAATTTCCTCTCATTTAGACAGATTGCTTGGAGAAGCATGCTAGCAATAAAGATAAGCTTTATTTATCATAATTATAGTGACTTGTTCTTTTAATTAATTTTCCAATTCACACTAATGTTTATATATTAAACAATTTACATTACTGCTTAGTGGAAGTAATATTGATATTACTCTTATTTAAAAAAAATAATCTCCATTTATGGTATAAACATACACAATTGTGTAATAAAATTTAGGAAATCTGCTTTGTGCACCATAGCAGAAATTAGCTCATCGAATGTGTTGTATTTGGTAGAAACTAAAGGCTATTAGAAACATCATGTCTCTTTCTCATCAACTTATCAAATTGTTGCCTGACTGGCATTTGCTGATTACACACTATCTTCTTTATGCATTTTCTTACACTTCAGTACCCGGCTCTGTCTGAAAAAGACAGCATCTTTAAATTAACCTCCATCCATCTTTAAATTACTTCCATTCATAACTCCTTTGAGCCAGAGCCAAATTAAATTCCAAGGAGCCTAGAAGGGGAAGAGCTTATAAAGAAAGGGAGGATTAATGTTGTTTAAATGCACATTTTCTTAATATCTCAAAGTTCCCTTGCCAATCTTGCTTAGATGTTTACTGTTGTTCTGCCAAGTTGCTGACAATTGTGACTTTTAAATTGATTTCATTGTTATCACAGCCAGATGAATGAAAATTAAATTTATATACTGTATAATCAGCATCACTATCAGAAATAATGGTGTCTTCTTTCCCTCAGTATATACTTTGTACCACACCTCAATTTATGATATTTGCAGGCAGAATGGGAATTTAATTCAGTCCCTTCAGAAAGCAACGCAGTGTTTGGCACTGGATGACAGAAAGGGGTCTGAAACATTTGTAAAAATTCAGTGTTTATGGGGCACCGTGTCCAATGCCTTGCTCACGGAGGGGAAGCGTGGGGGAACCCACCTTGCAAGCGCTGGGGAGCAGCGGTGGGGTGTGCAGGGAGAGCTGGGGCCGCGGGGGCTGCCTTGGCACCGCTGCTGAAGTCGGGGCCATGGGCACGGCAGGAGCTTTCCCTTCACTGGGCACCCCAGTCTCTTGGGGATTTTTGGTTGGTTTTTGGGGGGTTTCTGTTGTTGTTGTTGTTGTTGTTGGGTTAACTGTCTCGTCCTCCCTGCAAAATGCACACCCAGGAAAAAATGGAGTACAAACTTGTGAGGGACTCATGGTTCATATGTGTCTTTTGCTCTCTCTGTGAAGTGGATGCAAACGTGTAAAGTTTATTTTTATAAATATTTTTCTACTGTTTACAGTTATCTTCCAAGTAACATACTTCTGACTGTTAAATTTACTAATCATGTCAAAATTCCCTTTGAATTTTATCACTCCCTTTGGTTTTAATACTTTATCTTCTTTTAATTTCTGAGTGATGGGAGTAGTCACAACATGTCCTGCCCTGAAAAACTATTTAAATAGCTTTAAGTAGACTTCACAGCTATTGTGTTGTTGTCCAGCCTCTCCTACTCCTTGCTCTTGCAAGGTGTATTTATACTTACTGCTCCACCTTCTCACTCACTTGTATTGCTCCTTCTGATTTTTTTTAAAATGGTGAAATCCAGTTCTCACAAAAATTGACAGCAAGTTCAGTGAGGATAAGATTTCATCAAAAGATGTTTTTTTAGCACTAGAATCTCAGCTGTGGAAAGGACAGCTGTCTGTAATAAACCCAACTCAACAGAGATGAATCTGGATGCCTTTCAAATCCTGTCATTAAGTATTTTTCTTGACTCACAGAGAGTGTATATTTATATATAAAAACACATATATATGTATATCCATATTTAAGGTGTGCCATACTCATAATCACTTCCAAAACAGAATAGGACAACCTTACAAACTGAGTTCAGTAGTGTTTGGCCTATAAAAGTAGCATGGAAAGAACCTGACTGGACATAGACAGACAAGACAGGTATGTAATCATAAATAACATTGATAGTATTTTTTACACTGTTGTGTTTGACTAACTATGGTTCTGTTTTAGTGTAGGATAGGAGCACACTCTTTGGAGAAAGACAGGGATTGACAAAAATGGTTTCTCAGGGAATTTGCACTGCGTCATCCCCTTTGCAAGGATCCAGCCATCTCAGATTCACCCATCACTCAGAAAATGGTGCTTCCGACTTAGCAGCCGGCTCTTCCCCCCAGGTCCGCCCTCTCCCATCAGATGCACTGCCAGTTTGGTCTCTGCTTTCTCTTAGTTGCGCACCCAAGATCAAATGACTTTCGCTGTCTCTTTAATTTCTTCTTCTATGTCAAGTAGACTATTTCAGGAATGGATATTATTCAGTTTCTGCTGGCAAATTAGCAAACAAGAAATAGCGCTCCAAAGAGGCATTTTATGTTGTTTAAAGAGAATAACACTCTCCAGCTTTAAATTTTCTCTCTTCCAACAAAATATCAGGGGTCACAAAAACAATCACTCAAAAATGTAGAATGCTAATTTTATCACATGTCAAACAGCTAGCAACAACAAGCCACTGTTTTCCTATATCGTACCTCAGAGGTGGAAAGAATAAGTAGCCCTTCTCTTAGAAGTAAGGGCAAATTTCATATTGTGAAAAAATGTATTTTCATTTCCACCACAAATGAAAAATTTGCTATTTTTCATTTTTGTCTGTCACTTTAAAATGTGAAAAAAAGCACATGCTGCTTGTAGAGTACAGAAAACATTGAGGATATTTCCAGTAGGTGAAAATAACATGTTTTATTCAACCACTTTGAGGCCCTTGGTGTGACACGCACAAAAAATAGTGTTCTGTGTTAGCACCTGAGTGAGAGGAAGAACAAAGTACAATGGAGTATTAGCTCAAATATTGCTTCACTAATTTAGCGTCAGTACGCCCCTTGTTTAAAAAGTAACAATACCTGCATCTCATGCGATTCAGAATTTAAAGAAAAAATATATATTTGATTGCAGTGTGCCAGCTTCATAGTCAGTTATACCTTTCATTTTAACAGTGCTTACTCACTTCTGAAGCACCTTAGCCTGTTAAAATCTCATGCTCTAAAATACAGTCAGAGCTCATGCTTTTCAGGAGGGACAACAGAAGAATAACCAGACCCAGTTCCTTTGTTCCTCACCAGCCTTGGTTGCTAATCAATTTTTGTCGTCCTCCAAACCTGTAATTATGGTGTCGCTTTCAGACTGCAATAGAATACCAGGTTTACACAGCACAGGGAGAGATAAACAAGTACTCAGTGCAATTTGAAAGGTTTTGACCTTTAAAAGCTGTTAATCTACATGTGAATTATAATTAATCAATTAAAAGATTCAGTCTAGTACCAACATAATTAGATACAATTTTACTGCTGAGTAAGCCATGATAACCCCGTACAAATTGAAGACAGAGTCCACTGTTTCCTTGTATTTTCAAATATCCCAGCTCTGCAGTTTTAGTAAAAATACGTATGTTTCCCAAGTGGGATTTTTATGGCTATGGATAGCAGAAGTGTTGGATGGCTAAACTCTGTTCCACGTTCAATTCTACGGAACAGGGCTCGCACAACTCTTCTTGCCTTAGCCTACAGACTGTCTTTAAATATTTTCCTGAGAATGAAGGGAAGGAGGAAAATGTGATCCAAAGCACTGCAGTTAACGAAAAGAAGTGATTGCCAATGACTGTTTTCTGGAGTCTTTGAAGTCAAATTCAGGGATAAAACAGTAAACAAAACCCACATAATGTGTGTTGTATTTAACCACCATAGCTAATAGCCCTCCGTCTAAACCCAATGGGAATATGCAAGTGATTAGAGACACCTGCAGGTTAATAATTGGAGGCATCTAAGCACAGAGGCAATTAATATAGGAAAACTCTCCTGAGGTTGGAAAGGCAGCACTGTTTAAATAAATAAATAAATAGCTAGGTAGATAGATAAATAAATAAATGCATATGTATTTATACATAAAATAGAGTACTTCCAATTCCTCTGAATAGTCCGGCTTTCTAGAGGGACCAAGAAGTCATCACTGAGGCATCTTTCAATGTTAATAGGAGTCTTGTCCCAGAAAAATGGCTGGAATAAAGATTTTGATCTGTTTTCAAAACTTTAGTAGCCTGAAAAGTTAAAGTGTTTGATTTGGATATATATTTTGGGAGAGTCTGAAATTTGGTTTTGGAATGTACTATTATGGACCCATGACTTTGAAGCTTCCCTGTGGAAACTTCGTATTAATTTCAGAGGAATTTTTATGCCTTGTTACATGGTATAAGAAATATGTCCAAAATTCAGACATGGGAAAGACTATTGAAGAACAGTTTTACAAGCCTGAATCCACAGAAATATGAATGATCTGAGATGTCTCACTTACTGGAAGGGTTAAGATTTATAGATGAACAGGAAGGAGCTTGAAGGGTCCTATTTGGTGGCCACTGTAACACTATGCTGTCCTGCTATATTCTGAAATCTAGAATTCCTTTTGTAGCAGCTTGAACACAAACACTCATTAAAAAAAAAAAA